>JARHVA010003799.1:445000-590000 GCA_037957365.1 Torreya grandis
GTGAGAGAGGGAAATGAAGTTTGAAGTACTTAGCATTTTATAATTTATTTATGAGTAATATAATATTTTCTTAGCTTTGTGTGAAATGCAACAATGGCTTCTACTATGGTAATGAGCTCATAGATAGATCTTAGATGTGATTTCAAAACTCTTTCATGGTATCAGAGCAATCTCCTTGAACCATTACTCATCCATTATGTCTATAATTTTTCCACACTCTATATTTTCATCCTCCTTAACTTCCTAAATGACATTTATATTTGAGAATGAGGTGTCAATGTATTTCTCTCTATGTAGTTAGTGCAAGAGTAAAGGAATCTTCTGCTTAGCATGATGAATATGGATTAATTTTCTATTATTGTTGTCAACATGTTTGACCTATTCTAGCATGAAGTAGAAGTCCATGTATGGTGGAGGAAACCATTTAGATTTGTCACACAACTATCACCCCTAAATCAGCTAATCAACTTCATGATAGTGATCTTTGGTCTTCTAATGGCCACTAATGTTATACAATGGAATTTTATGTAATAAAAGTCCAAGCTCAGGAAAACCATCATTGGCATTAACTTCCTCTACTCACAAATTTTTGGTAAACACATACAATTCTACCATGCTACCTTCCATCCACGTGGATTGTTATCGATCTTCTATCTACTCTGAACCTATAAAATGCTGATTGTCCTATCCAAGAAAACCACCATGTCACATTTAGAGAGATTTGACTTAATTTCAGTTGTTCCCTTTACCTTATAGTCATATGGTGACATCATGCTAGTTGGATGGATTTATAATATAAATAGATCCTTCCTTGTCTCTAGCTAAAGATCAAAGGGTTGAATCTATTCAATATTTTCCTCTTAATGTTGGCTTCAACTAATTGAACAGTCTCAATGCATTCAACATCTAAGGGAAAATGGCCTATGGGTTTAGGTATGCTCACCCTTGGCAACAACATGTTTTATCTTCCTTGCTACTAGTCCTCTAGTCAATGTCTTTTCATATATGATAAAGCAAGCATAAAGAGGTTATTTTTTCCATGCATAGAGGAAACAAGAATCATTAAGATCTCCCAAAATTGACTAATATTCACCATCTATGGCCTCTTCTTGAGCCTTCCTCAAGTGTTGGTTAATGAGAAATATCTAGTGAAGTTTTAAATAAGTGCATACCAAAATGAGGTATGGTGTAATATGATGGAAATGGATGTATGTTGTGTGATTTTTTAAAGAACTTGGTAGATTTATTTCAAGGTATACATGATTTGTTGAACACAAATATCTATTAAGAGGGTAGGTGAATCATTAGATCAACTAAAACTAGTTCTTTTAAACTTTTTAGATGAAATACAAATTCATATGCAAGTCAAAGAATAAATGAAAATATTACATATAGACATAAAAACACATTACTCAATAGTTTTACATGGAAAACCCAAAAGGAAAAACCATGGTGAAAATAGCTGCTAGAATCTACTGTTCTAATTTAGCCTCATTTTTAAATGCCTTACTAACTAACATCATTGGTTACATTCAACAACATCCAATCTATGGCAACACCCACTCCCTAAGAGGACCCTAATACACTAACTGATCACCAACTCATTTTTTGATAGCACCAACCAATCATAACTATGAAGCTACAACCTTAGAATATAAGATGGATTCACAAACGAATCTAGATTAACTTCTTTGTTACAAGTCTAATATGTAACTACTCAATCTCTGCACATTCTCTATGTTCTCTTTCTTCCTCTGTACTTCACTCTCTATTTCTCTATCATTCACTATATGTCAATATGCATTTCAAAGTGACACTCTTCAAGTTGCTCTATAGTACTCTATCAATTTAAATGATAGTAGCATCTACACAATGAAAAAGATGTCATCTATATACATCGAGTTTTAGCATTTTACATTTCCACTTTGCGTTCACACTTCACAACTCCTTTTTTGGTTCTCATTCAATGTGTCATTAATATATACATTTTCCTATGTCTTGGTTCATGTTCTCCATTGCTATGTTTAGGTCTCTTTACTATCTTTGATAACTTCAAGATTCAAGTCATTACTGTAATTTTTCCTTAACCATCGACTAATTACATCAATTAATCTTGAGCTCTATGTAGCCATAACTAGTTCTTGTCTTTTTCAAAGTTGACCATCAGAGAAAATTTAATGCAATCCTTTTATTCCTTTATTCACACCATCTCTAACCAATGATATCCTCTTCCCATCTCTACATTTCCTATTATTATAGGATCACATTCACTCTTTTTATTATATTCAATATGCTTGACCTTTACCCTTTCTATTGTATCATTAAACTATGGCATGTTTATGTGATCTCATTTTCTTCAACATTCTTGTATTGTTTTGACACCATTGATCCTTGTAGACTTGCTCAATATTTAACATGCCTTGTCCCTTTGTGAATGCCCTATAAGACTTCTACACTTTATCCTTTGATAAAGTTGTAATTGACCTTTCTATTTGGATAATTTTTTACAATATTTTATTCAAGGGCTTTCCGAGAGAATTTCCCCAAGTAATTTCCCCAAAGGAATTGTTGTGGATAATTTCCTTGAAGGAAGTGTTGTGGATAATTTCTCTAAAGGAATGTCTACATGCCATTCATATTTTCTTTAAGGGTCCACATACCCTTTGTCTTTTTCAAAAACTATCCTTTAGCTTTTTTATAAGGGTCTACATACCCTTCGACCTTTTCAAAAACTACCCTTCAGCATTTTTGTAAGGATCCACATACCATTCATATTTTTTGAAAATATCCCTTCAGACTTTTTTCAATGGTTCACTTTCCCTTCAGAATTTTTGCAATGGTCCACTTACCCTTTAGACATTTTCAAAATATCCCTTCATAACTTTTGCAATGGCCTACTTAGCCTTCATAATTTCTCAAAGTGTCCTTCTGGAAACATTTTTTGGTCTCCTTTACCCTCAGACTTCTTGAAAATCAACCTTAGGAAATGTTGTTACAGATATTTTATCCAACAAGACTTAATCAATTTTTTTAAAGGAATTCTCCATGACATTTTTCTAAAAGAATTGACTAATTTGGGTTCTTGACACTTGCATACTTCAAGTTCTTCTCATTGCCTTAATCATTAGATTGAAATAAGTAAAGACATTTTGGAAACCCAATCAACTTCAAGAAGTAATGACATTTTGGAAACCTGATCAACTCCACTAGACTAATTTGGGTCCTTAACACCACTTGACTTATATAAAACCAAAAAGAAGTTAAGTCACTTGATAAACCCGATTCACTCCTTGACCTAGTTGGGTTTTCTGCAACACTTTACTTATGAATATTTATAATTAGAAGTTCTTTGAGTTCATGAACCCATTTCACACAACCTTGACCTAGTCAAATTCTCATCATTGCTTCACTTATGACACCCTATAAGTCAAAGCAAATGAAGTTCACATACCCGATTTGTACTGTCTTGCCTCAATCAAATTCTCTACATTGCTTTACTTGTGAAACTTTATGAGTCAAAGGAATCGAAGTTCACAAACCTAATTTACACTTCCTAACCTAGTTGGGTTCTTGATACAGATCTACTTATAAAACTCTATAAGGAGAAGCGATTAAAATTCACAAACCTGATTTACATTCTCTTAACGTAGTCAGGTTTTTGACATGACTGTACTTATGAAACTTTATAAGTAAAAGTGAATGAAGTAAATGGACTTGACAAACCCAAATCACTATTCCTTTGTCATTAATGTTTGTCTATTTGACATCAATGACAATCTTACAGACAATCTCCTTATACACCATGTGTCAGGCACCTAGAACAACAAATATTTTTGATACCAACTTGTCAGGATCTTGCTCCTCAATTAGAGAAAAATATGATTACCTCTGTATAACCAACTAAACATGGAATTTAACCAGAATGAATAAGTAACTAGAAATATGAAACAACACAGGATATGAGAGACAATACACAATTGTATTAATATTCATCTAGAAGGAAATACAATAAAGAAGATGCCACACTTCTTCCCAAACCTCTAGAGCTCCCACACTTCTAGGGTTCACCTGTAATTCTACTCCAACACCTCACTCTCTCATCACGGTCACAACAATCAACTCAAATATAGAGTTGTTGTTCACCTCCACCAGTCAGTAACAACGTTGCTAGTACACAAAGCACACAACCGTACTCCAAGTAGATCTCCTTTTCCTTGCTGCCACCTGAAAATCAACAGACCTTACTTACCATGTAGATATCTCTACACCCTGAAGAACCCTTGTCCTTGCCTCACCAAGTCCTTATGATTCTTCAACCAGTACCCCAGTGGATCTTCTACCAGAACTTGCACACCTGCAACTCTCCAAGATCATACACACTCAGCACCCCTTTGGAACTAGGAGGAACACACCTTGCTCTCTTCTCTCTAAAGGAGCTAATTTTTTCTCTCTTACTCTCTAGCACACTTTTACAATACAGCCCATGAGTCTATTATATAGATCTCATGCATACAATAATTAGACTTTCTTAATTACAATAATTAGACTCGCAACTCTAAGACTATAATTAGCCTTTAACATGCAAACTGACAGTCCAAAAATAGATCTATTTGGAACCCGCATGCAAACTGCATGCACACGCAGGTTGCCGACATCAGCTCCTTCTTGACTGATGTTGGTCGACTCATAACAGACATTGGTTGCTTTTGCATTGTAATATGACCGACATCGGTTGATCAGACCGACATCGATTGCCCTGCAACTGGTTCTGCAACTCCGCAACCTCCTTCTGTTCACATCCTGGTGAAGCTTTTAGCTCCACAACATAACAATCTCCCACTTGGAGATAAATAGCTACACCTTTACCTATACTTATACCTGTACCTGTACACCATCTAATTCATTTCTTGGCTTGTATCCCTCTTTAAGTTCAATCCTGAAGAGCAACCACCACACATCCTATGGTGCACTACCTATCATCTAAGTAACCTACCATATCCAAACCTACAACTCCATGTAGTGAAGTCCTTGACCCTGCATAACATGTTAACCTGCTGCTAGTCCCTCTCAGATACCTGAGAATCCACTGAATTGCTTTCCAATACTTCTTTCCTGAATTGGATCCAAACTTTTTGACAACTCCCACTGCTTGGGAAAACTCAGGTCTACACTAGACCTCATGTGATTTCAAACACTGTTCTAAGCTCTGCTTGAACTATCCAGCCATAGGTGTGCTTACCGATTCTACATCTTGCATCTTGAACCCTACCAACACCTTCTTCACATTATCTCCCACTGGAGACAAAATCAACCCGTGATCTTCCATGTCTCTTATGCCAAAGAATTTTACTGCTCCCAAATTCTTCATGACGTACCTCTGAACTAACTTTACCTTAAGCTCAGAAACTCCCTGCATGTGTAACCCTACAACAAGCAACCACACAACAGTAACAGGATAATGTTGCAATCATCATCCAACCTGGTAAAGACAAACACAATAGTTACACTGACATTGACTAAAGCCCTACTTTGTCATCCACCTGTCAAAACCTGTACCACTGTCCTGCAGCTTCCTCAAAACCATATACCCTGGCCTTTCATCTCATGTGTCCATCCACTCTCTTCTCTAGCTTGGGAATCCATTCCTCTATCAGTGCTTTCTTGCAACTGACAACTCCACCAACAAACCCCTATTTGGTTCTGCTCTAAGGACTCACACTCCTCATCCATGCCTAACTCCCACTGTTTCCTAGATTCTACCTGCATTGCCTCTTCACATCTTCCTAGTTCTTGACCATCAGTAAGCAACAAATAAAGAAAGTGAACAATGAATATGAGGTTCACTTACCCTTTCTGACCTCCATATGGGCATTTGAGACTCCTTGATAGCTTGTTATCTGCCCAACATCTTTTCTAGTGACCGATCTCGGCCATCTCCCAGTCTGTACCTGACTGATGTCAGTTCCTTGTACTGACCCTAACTACCGACATCATTTCCCTAGCTGACATTGATGTCCCTTCTACCAATGTTAGTTACTGTCTGATCGATGTCAGACTTCCTATTATCGACGTCAGTTACTGTCTGACCGATGTCGGTCTTAACCTGCCTGACACCACTGACTCTACTGATCTGCACATGACTGACATCAGTGCCTATTTGTTCAATGTCGGTTCCTCATGACTGATGCTGGTACCTATGTTTTCCTATGAGTGATGAATTTTTACCCACGAGCTCCTTTTGGATCAAACCCTTGTCCATATTAACACAGCCCTGCTCAGAATAATTCAGTCCCCTCAGCTAATCTCTGTCCGTCATCTCCTCCATGAACACCAAGGCTTTATAGTTCTTAAGTTTATCAAAGATATCTATCTTCCACTTAAGAACATGCATTCCCTTCTTACATATGTAACCAAGCCTACAAAGCTACATCTCTGCAACAGAAGGTGAATCAGTAATATAAGTAGATAGATAAAGGATACCTACTTTTTTACCACCGTCTAATTCAAGTGCATCCACTATGAGAGTTACTGTGCATCTCTCATCACCTAACTTTCTTGAAGAAATTAGACTTATCTCCAAGATTAGAACCTGCATGACCTTCTTCAACACCTATGTGTTACTCGTCTGCAATTTCAGCTTCACTTCCCCTTTGTCAATAATCTGACAAGGCTCACCAAGCCCTAAATAAATCTCTCCAAAGTCTCCAAAGACATACCCATGAAAAGATGCTCTATTTCAGGCTGCATGGAAAGAGGCAACAAAATCTATAAACCAAGATTCTACTTTATCTAGAGCAACCTGTGCAACATCACCTGCAACATTTACTTCTACACGTTGATCTTCTACCGACCAACAATCTTCCTTTACCTACTCTTTCTTTCCATCAATCAGACCATTTGTGTTATTTAGTTTCTCCATTCGTAGCTTACTTTATTTTGCCATTGTTATACTCCCACTCAATCTGAAACCCCTGTGAGTACCTTGTAATCAACACACACTATCCAGATCTGAAACACCCTGTTAATAACCCAACCAAAAGCTCTGACACTAATTGTCAGGCACCTAAAACAACAAACAACTCTGATACCACTTGTCAGGCACCTAGAACAACAAATAGTTCTGATACCAACTTGTCAGGATCTTGCTCCTCAATTAGAGCACAATATGATTACCTCTGTATAAGCAACTAAACACAAAATTTAACCAAAATGAATAAGTAACTAGAAATATAAAACAACAGAGGATATGAGAGACAATACACAATTGTATTAATATTCATCCAAAATGAAATACAATAAAGAAGATGCCACACTTCTTCTTCCCACACCTCTAAAGCTCCCACACTTTTAGGGTTCACCTATAATTCTCCTCCAACACTTCACTCTCTCATCACGGTCACAATAATCAACTCAAATACAGAGTTGTTGTTCACCTCCACCAATCAGTAACAATGCTGCCAATACACCAAGCACACAACCATACTCCAAGTAGATCTCCCTTTCCTTGCTGCCACCTGCAAATCAATAGACCTTACTTACCATGTAGATATCTCTACACCCTGAAGAACCCTTGTCCTTACCTCGCCAAGTCCTTATGATTCTTCAACCAGTACCCCGATGGATCTTCTACCAGAACTTGCACACCTGCAACTCTCCAAGATCATACACACTTAGCACCCCTTTGGAACTAGGAGGAACACACCTTGCTCTCTTCTCTCTGAAGGAGCTAATTTCTGCTCTCTTATTCTCTAGCACACTTTTACAATACAGCCCGAGTCTATTATATATATCTCATGCATACAATAATTAGACTTTCTTAACTACAATAATTAGACTCGCAACTCTAAGACTATAATTAGCCTCTAACATGCAAACTGATAGTCCAAAAATAGATCTATTTGGAACCCACATGCAAATTGCATGCACACATAGGTTACCGATGTTGGCTCTTTCCTGACCGATGTTGGCCGACTCATAACCGACGTTGGTTGCTTCTACACTGTAATATGACCGACGTCGGTTGATCAGACTGACGTTGGTTTCCCTACAACTGGTTCTGCAACTCCGCAACCTTTGTAACCTCCTTCTGTTCGCATCATGGTGAAGCTTTTAGCTCTACAACCTAACACCATGATACTCAAAATTCCAACAATCACCCCCTTTGTCATTGATGGAGAAACATACTCAAAATGACTACCCTTATTCATTCTTGTACCATTTACTTTCTCCCCCTTTGACATTAATGATAAATATTCCTTATCATATCATGTAGATGGGCTACTTCTTTGGTGTTTGGCTATTCTAATCCTTGAACCTGGCTAGTTAGAGCACTTTGTGAAGGACTCCCCTTTAGGCAATCGTATATTTTCCTAAGCTTCTACACAGGCACTTCAAATGTAGCTCTTTTGACTCCTTGATTATCTAGATGAGCATGTATATAGAATTGGTCTAAAACACCAATCAAGAATTGACACATCTTTGTATAAATAGGCATAATAATCTAGATCCAGCATACCTTTGTCATCAAATTACAAAGAAACTATAGTTTTCTCACCAAAGTACCTTTTCTCTTAATCTAAGAGTTAATAAAATGACAGTAGCATCTACACAATGAATAAAATGTCATGTATATACATTGAGTTTTAGGGTTTTACATTTCCACTTTGCATTCACACTTCACAACTCCTTTTTTGGTTCTCATTCAATGTGTCATTAACATATACATTTTCCTATGTCTTGGTTCATGTTCTCCATTGCTATGTTCAGGTCTCTTTACTATCTTTGATAACTGCAAGATTCAAGTCATTACTATAATGCTTCCTTAACCATCGACTAATTAGATCAATTAATCTTGAGCTCTATGTAGCCATAACTACTTCTTGTCTTTTTCAAACTTGACCATCAGAGAAAATTTAATGCAATCCTTTTATTACTTTATTCACACCATCTCTAACCATTGAGATACTTTTCCCATCTCTACATTTCCTATTATTATAGGATCACTTTCACTCTTTTTGATTATATTCAATATGCTCAACCTTTACCCTTTCTATTGTATCATTAAACTCTGGCATGTTTACGTGATCTCATTTTCTTCAGTATTCTTGTAATGTTTTTACACCATTGATCCTTGTAGACTTGCTCAATATTTAACATGCCTTGTCCTTTTGTGAATTCCCTATAAGACTTCTACACTTTATCCTTCAGTAAAGTTGTAATTGACCTTTCTGTTTGGATAATTTGTTGCAAGATTTTTTTCAAGGGCTTTTCGAGACAATTTCCCCAAATAATTTCCCCAAAGGAATTGTTATGGATAATTTCCCTAATGGAATTGTTGTCGATAATTTCTCTAAATGAATGTCTACGTGCCATTCATATTTTCTTTAAGGGTCCACATACCCTTTGTCTTTTTCAAAAACTATCCTTTGATTTTTCTATAAGGGTCTACATACCCTTCGACCTTTTGAAAAACTACCCTTTAGCTTTTTTGTAAGGATCCACATACCATTCATATTTTTTGAAAAGATCCCTTCATAATTTTTTCAATGGTTCACTTTCCCTTCAGAATTTTTGCAATGGTCCACTTACCCTTTAGACTTTTTCAAAAGATCCCTTCATAACTTTTGCAATGGTCTACTTACCCTTCTTAATTTCTCAAAGTGTCCTTTTGGAAACTTTTTTTGGTCCACTTTACCCTCAGACTTCTTTAAAAGTACCCTTAGGAAATGTTGTTACAGACATTTTATCTAACAAGACTTAATCAATTTTTCAAAATAATTCGCCATGACATTTTTCTAAAAGAATTGACTAATTTAGGTTCTTGACACTTGCATACTTCAAGTTCTTCTCATTGCTTTAATCATTAGATTGAAATAAGTAAAGACATTTTGGAAACCCAATCAAATTCAAGAAGTAATGACATTATGGAAACCTGATCAACTCCACTAGACTAATTTGGGTCCTTAACACCACTTGACTTATATAAAACAAAAAAGAAGTTAAGTCACTTGATAAACCCAATTCACTCCTTAACCCAGTTGGGTTTTCTACAATGATTTAATTATGAATCTTTATAATTAGAAGCACTTTGAGTTCATGAACCCTTTTCACACTACCTTGACCTAGTCAAATTCTCAACATTTCTTTACTTATGACACCCTATAAGTCAAAGCAAATGAAGTTCACATACCCGATTTGCACTGTCTTGACTCAGTCAAATTCTCTACATTGTTTTACTTGTAAAACTTTATGATTCAAAGGAATTGAGTTCACAAACCTGATTTACACTCCCTAACCCAGTCGGGTTCTTGATACAGTTCTACTTATAAAACTTTATAAGTAGAAGCGATTAAAATTCACAAACCTGATTCACATTCTCTTAACCTAGTCGGTTTTTTGATATGACTTTACTTATGAAACTTTATAAGTAAAAGTGAATGAAGTAAATGGACATGACAAACCCAAATCACTATTCATTTTTCATTAATGTTTGTCTATTTGACATCAATGACAATCTTACAGATAATCTCTTTATACACCATGATACTCAAATATCCAACAATCTCCCCCTTTGTCATTGATGGAAAAACATACTCAAAATGACTACCTTTATTCATTCCTGCACCATTTACTTTCTCCCCCTTTGACATTAATGATAAAGAGTCCTTATCATATCATAGAGATGGGCTACTTCTTTGGTGGTTGGCTATTCTAATCCTTGAAGCTGGCTGGTTAGAGCACTTTGTGAAGGACTCCCCTTTAGGCAATGGCATATTTTCCTAAGCTTCTACACAGGCATTTCAAATGTATCTCTTTTGACTCCTTGATTATCTAGATGAGCATGTATATAGAATTGGTCTAAAACACTAATCAAGAATTGACATATCTTTATATAGATAGGCATAATATTCTAGATACAGCATACCTTTGTCATCAAATTACAAAGAAACTATAGTTTTCTCACCAAAGTACCTTTTCTCTTAATCTAAGAGTTAATAATGTTCCTTAAATACTCCCCCTAGATGCATGGCATATCACTAAAAGTTAGTGATGTGGTGTGGGAGCCACTACTCCCAACTTCTCTCTCAGATACTCAAATTACTTATTGGTAAGAGGCTTGGTAAATATGTCTACAATTTGGTCCTTTATTAGAACATACTTGATTTTGACCTCTTGATCTACAACCTTTTCCTTCAAAAAATGATACTTGATGGATATATGTTTGGTTCTATAGTGTATCACTAGATTCTTATAAATCTTTATGGCACTTGAGTTATCATAAAAGATAAAAATAGATTCTTTAAATTCTACCTTGATGCATCTAAGAGTTTGCTTCATCCACAAGAATTGTGTGTGACATGTTGTTGCTACTACATACTCTGATTCTAATATAGAAAGCATAATTGACTCCTACCTTTTGCTTAGCCAAGATGCAAGTCTATTTCTAGGGAATAATGCACCACCACTAGTACTTCTCCTATCATCCACACTTCCTGCCCAATCAGCATCTACATATGCAACCAAAGTGATATTTTCACTTGGAGGGTACCATAGACCATAGTCAAGTGTGATCTTGATGTATCTAAAGATTCTTTTCATGACATTGACATGTGATTCTTTAGGTGTTGATTGATATCTTACAACTATGCATACAGCTTGCATGATGTCTAGTCTTAATGTAGTTAGGTATAGTAGGATAGCTATCATTAATCTATACATTATGTTATTCACATTAGGGGACTCATCTTCTTTACATAACTTGCATCCAATTATCATGGGAGTACTAACTGGTTTGTTATCTTCCATTCTAAATTTCTTGAGCATCTCCTTTGCATACTTGGTTTGAGATATGAAAATCCCATCATTTGTTTGTGTAATCTATAAACCAAGAAAGAAGGAAATTTATCCTAGCATAGACATTTCAAATTCACTTTACATTTATGTTAAAAATTTCTTACACATATTAGTATTTCCACCTAAAAAAATGATATCATCTACATAGACAAAAATGATCAACATGTGTTCACCTTCAGATTTAAAGTACAAATTTTTGTTTGTACATCCCTTGTTAATGTTTTGTTGTTATAGGCATTGATCCAATCTTGAATACAATGCTCTAGGTATCTATTTTTGACCATACAATGCATTTGTCAATTTGCACACATAATCTTCTTCATCAGTTAGCTAAAAACCTTCTGGTTGTTCAATTTATACTTCCTCTTCTAAGTTTCCATTTAAGAAGGTTGAATTTACATATGTTTGGTAAACTTTGAACTTCTTATGAGCAAAAAAATCCAAAAACATTTTTATTGCTTTCAGTCTACCTACTAGAGCAAATATCTCTTCAAAGTCTATGCCCTCTACTTATGCATATCCCTTGCACACCAATCTTGCTTTGTTTCTTATGACTACTCCATATTCATTAAGTTTGTTTCTATAAACCCATTTTATTCTTATCACATTCTTGTTTTAAGGTCTAGGAACTAATTCCTATGTTTTTTTTTCTATTTGACTAAGTTTTTCTTCCATAGCATTTATCCAATTTTCATCCTTGTTTGCTTCATTGAAAGTTTTAGGCTCAATTTATAAAAGTAAAGCAAAACTTACTTGCTCCTTGTTCATTCTAGCTCTTCTCCTAGTCTGAACTCCTTCACTTTTTTTTCCAGTTATCTACTCCTTGGGATAATCCTTTTGAACAAACTTGGGAGGTGCCTTTACAGTCTTTTCTTCCTCCTCTTCACTATCTTCTTCTTCATCTTCTACTTCTTTTATTTCTTCAATTTTGATCTCCTCTTTAGGCTCAAATTATTTGAATCCTTCTTCTACGTTGACATTGATGCTTTCAACTATTTTATGCGGCCTCTTATTGTATCACACATATGCTTTAGTCTGAGTAGAGTAACCAATAAAAATTCCTACATCACATCTTGTCTCAAAGTTACCTAGTTTTCTATCTTTTCTTCTAATGTAGCATTTGCTTCCAAACACTCTAAATTACTTGACTGATGTAGGCTTTCCATAACATAGTTTATATGGTATTTTTTCAATTTTCACCCTCAGATGAATTCTATTTAGGATGTATATTGTTTTTTGGACTGCTTCTCTCCAATATCCATTAGATAGTTTAGCCTCTTTTAACATTGTTCTAGCCAACTCCTTGGCGGTCCTATTCTTTCTCTCAATAACTCCATTTTGCTGTGGAGTTATTGTAGAAAAGTAGTGCTTTTTAATCCCATGTTTCTCACATTAATCAATGAACTCATTTGAATTGAATTATCCACCCTTATCAGATCTCAGACATTTGACCTATCTTCCTATTTTATTTTCAACCATGGCTCTAAAGATCTTAAATATATCAAAGGCTTGAGATTTTTCCTTTAAAAAGGTTACCCATGTCATTTTTGAGTAATCATCTAAAAATAACATGAATTAATGAACCCCTTTTTATCATTTTATCTTGGTAGGACCACAAAGATCAGTATGAACTAATTGTAGAGGCTTTGTAGTTGCATATTCTTTTGTTTGAATTTGGAACCTTATTTGCTTGCCTAACTAGCATTATCTACATGTAGTATCTACAAGTTTGCTTATCTTGGGTATATGTCTTACAAACTTGTTTCAACTTACTTTGATTATATTATTAAAATTGACATGTCTCATTCTCGTATGCCACAACCAGCTTTCATCAACCTTTCCTAAGAGGCAACTATCATTGTTTGCCTCAACAAGATTGTAGATGTTATTCTCAGTCTTTTTCCCTTATGCAACTATTTTTTCAAATCTCTTTAACTTATAGCCTTCAGCATCAAATATGACCTTTTATCCATTGTCCCACATTTGGCTAACACTTAGTAGATTGTGCTTCAGTATTTTGAAAAAAATAACATCATTTGTAGGAAACTTACCATCAATATGCAAGGTTCCTTTGCCTTTCATTTTTACTATTGTGTTGTCACCCAAACTAATAGTTCCTTCTTTTCATTTGCTCAACTTGGTGAACTTACTCTTGTCACCAGTCATACACTTAAAGCATCCATTATCAATTACCCATAGATTCTACTCTTTGGCATGGATTGTTGTTTGAGCAATCAAGGATTAAATTTTCACTCTCCATATTTCTTTAGGTCTCTCATGCATCTTTTTATTTTCTTTCATAGTGATTTGTGGAACTTTGTTCTCATGAGGAGACTTGCCTTTCTTTACATTGTTTACTTTTGGCATAGAAAAGTTAGTCCTACAATGTTTATCTATATGACCAAAATTCATAAAATTATAGCACATTAAACTTGAATTTAGCAAAGGATCAAATGAGTTTTTACTTACAAAACTAATTATTCTAGGAAGAACAACTCTACATTCAATGGACCTATGACAAACTAATTATAGATGTAACAATATCCATAAAAGGATGAATAATACCTAGTCATAAAGTTCTTTGGTGCAGTATGATTACCTTTCATACTCCTTTGTTTCTTCAAGTCTATCACTTGAGTAAATCCTTCTACATCTTTGATTATAGACCTTTTTAAAAAAATTATTCTCTTCACTTTCTCTTGGCTTGGATCTTTCATAGTGTCCTTGTTGACCTTCTCCTTATTTTATTTAGCTCCTCTTCATATTTTGAAGTTATCATACAGATTGGTCGACGTACTAGTTGATGAGCCATTTCCTTTCTCATATCCAAGACTAGATTTTTCCTTTGAAGGCTTTTGACCACTGATTAATAAATTAAGAATGTTTGATCCTTTTGTCAACTTTAGACTTTTATCTATTTGAATTTTTTGCCTTCTCAAGTTCTTTCCTCATAGCTACTATTTGTTCCTCAATCTTTATGCATTGTTTCTACTTTATTTGTAGTTTCATCTTAAATACTTCTATTCTTTTGGCCTCTTCATGTTGAGTTTTTAGAGTCACTACAATTTTATTAGATTTCTCAAGCTCCCTTTTCCCAAGTTTCTTCTATTTTGAGTTCTCTTTTCTTATTTTCTCAATCTCTTCTAGATCACAAACTAGTTTACCTTTTAAATCAATTTTACCTTCCTATTCTTCATCCCAATCTGCATCTTCATCTTATTCTTGATTTATGGAATTAGGTTCATCTAGTATGAATATAAATTATTTTTCCATTTCTACAAAAGCACAGTCATGATTATCATTTGAACTATCACTATCACTGCTTTTCACTGAGTCGTTGTCTTCTTTTATATATAGGCTTTTCTTACTCTTGAACAAGTTATTCCTTTTAGCATAGTGAGGTTTCACCTTTTTACTACCATTTACTTTCTTACAGTTGTCCTTTTTGTTATGAGGACATTTGGTAGTAAAGTGTCATACCTTACCATAGTTAAAGCATTTGAAATGTATCTTACATTTATATTTTCTCGATCCTCTCTTCAATTTTTTGACAAAGTTATCTTCTTCTCCATCAGTCTCCTTAGATTCAGATGTAGATGGTTTTTTTTTTTTTTTTTAATAACTTTATTTTCTACTTTGAATGAAACTTCTCTTTTGAAGGTGTCATTCTCAACCATTCTCATTTCATAGGCTGTAAACATTCCACGTAGACAATCCACTATGAGCTTGTATAAATATCTTACTTCTTCAATTGTAGAGATTTTGGAGTTATATCTTGATGGTAGGGATCTTCAAACCTTTTTGACAATAGTTACCTCTTCTATTATTTCTCCAAGTCCTCTGATAGCATTCACTATTTCATCTACCCTAAGGAGGTAGTCATAAATCTTCTCATCTTCATTCATTTTAATACTTTCAAACTATCCTTTGTATGTTTGGAGCTTAGCTTGATTCACCTTGTCATCTCCTTCATAAATGATTTTCAACTTGTTCTAGATGTCTTTTTCACTCTGACAGTACATTGCTTTGACAAACTCTAAATTTGATAGTCCACAAAGAATGACATTCTTTGCCTTGGCATTTTTTTCATATGCCTTCTTAGCATGATGATATGTAGGGGCTAAAATAGGAGCCATATATTCATTTACCACAGACATCCATACATCATATCTTAATGAGGACAAACATGCTACCATTTTTATGCTCTAAAAAGCATAGTTAGACCCATCGAAGAGAGGTGATTTGTTTGATGAGGATCCTTCTTGACTAGCCATTATGTTCACTGACCAAAATCTATCTAGGTTGATTAAGCTTCTCCTAAAGAACCCTAGGCTCTGATATCAATTATTGAACATAACTACCTACTAAGAGGGGGGAGTGAATTAGTAGATCAACTAAAACTAGTTCTTTCAAACATTTTAGAGGAAATACAAAAAAATATGTAAGTCAAAGAACTAATGTAGATATTACACATACACATAAAATCACATTACTCAATACTTTTAAATGGTTGTTAGAATCTACTATGAAAATGGTTTCTAAAATCTACTATTCTAGTCTAGCCACATTGTTAAATGCATCACTGGCTAACCTCATTGGTAACATTCAAGAGCACCCACTCAAAGGAAGCACCCACTCCCTAGGGAGACACTAGTCCCCTAACTAAGCACCAACTTAGTTTTCTTATGGCATTAACTAATTATAAATATGAATATATAACTTTGAAATACAAGATGGATTCACAAATGAATCCAGCTCAATTTCTTTATTACAAGTCTAGTCTGTAACAGCTCACTCTCTACTCAATCTCTACACATTCTATGTGTGTTCTTTATTCCTCTCTACCTCACTCTCTATTGCTCTATCTTTCACTCTATGTATGCATACATTTCAAAGTGACACTCTTTGAGTTTCTCTATAGCACTCTGTCAATTATAACGATAGCAAAATCTACATAATGAAAAATATGTCATGCATATACATTGAGTTTTAGGGTTTTACATTTCCACTTTGTATTCACACTTCACAACTCCTTTTTTGGTTCTCATTCAATGCATCATTGACATATACACTTTCCTATGTATTGGTTCATGTTCACCATAGCTATGTTCAGGTCTCTTTACTATCTTTGGTAACTTTAAAATCCAAGTCACTACTACATTGTTTCCTTAACCATCGATTGATTAGATCAATTAATCTTGAGCTCCATGTAACCATAGCTAGTTTTTATCTTTTTCAAACTTGACTATTAGAGCAAATTGAATGTAGGCCTTTGATTCTTTTTTTCATGCCATCTCTAACCTCGAGCTCCTTTTCCCATCTCTACCTTTCTTATTATTATGGGATCACTTTCACTCCTTTTGATTATAATTGATATTCTCGACCTTTACCCTTTCTATTATATTGTTAAACTCTAGCATGTTGATGTGATCTCATTTTCTTTTACATTCTTGTAATGCTTTTTCACCATTGATCCTTGTAGACTTGATCGATTTTTAACATGAATTATCCCTTTGAGAATTCCATTTGAGACTTCCACACTTTATCCTTCAATAAAGTTACAAGTGACCTCTCTCTTTGGAAAATTTGTTACAAGCTTCTTTTCAAGGGCTTTTTGGGATAATTTCTTCGAAGGAATTATTGTGAACAATTTCCTCAAAGGAATTATTGTGGACAATTTCCCCAGAGGAATGTCTAAGTGCCCTTTATTTTTTATTTAAGGGTCCACATATCCTTTGGTGTTTTTAAAAACTACCCTTTGGCTTTTCTATAAGGGTCCACATACCCTTTGCTCAATTTAAAAACTACTATTCAGTTTTTTTATAAGAATTCACATACCCCTTAGACTTTTTGAAAAGATCCCTTCAAACTTTCTACAATGGTCTACTTTCCCTTTGAAACATTTACAATGGTCCACTTACCCTTCAAAATTTCTCAAAGTGTCCTTTCAAAAACTTTTTTGGTCCACTTGCCCTTCAGACTTCTTGTAAAGTAGCATTTGGAAATGTTATTGTGGACATTTCATCCAACAAGACTTAATAATTTTTTTGAAACAATTCTCCATGACATTTTATCAGAAAGAATTAACCAATTCAGGGTCTTAACACTTGGATACTTATGGTTCTTCTCATTGATTTTCTCATTATATTGAAATAATTAAAGACATTCTAGAAACTTGATCAACTCCACTAGACCAATTCATGTCTTTAACACCACTTGACTTATATAAAAAAAAAATAAGTTAAGTCACTTGATAAACCCAATTCACTCCTTGACCCAATCGAGTTTTCTACAATGCTTTACTTATGAATCTTTATAAGTAGAAGCACTTTGAGTTCACAAACCTGATTCACACTACCTTGACCTAGTCGGGTTCTCATCATTGCTTTACTTGTGAAACCCTATTATTCGAAGCAAATAAATTTCACATACCTGATGTTCACTATCTTGGCTCAGTCAGATTCTCTGCATTGCTTTGCTTTTGAAACTTTATGATTCAAAGCAATTTAAGTTCACAAACCTAATTTACACTTTCCAGATGTAGTCAAGTTCTAAACACGGCTCTACTTATGAAACTTTATAAGTAGAAGTGATTGAAATTCACAAACTCGATTCAAATTCTCCTGATCCAGTCATGTTTTTGACATGGTTTTACTTATGAACCATTATAAGTAAAATTTAATGAAGTACATGGACTTGGCAAACTTGAATCACTATGCCTTTGTCATTAATGTTTGCCTATTTTACATCAATGATAATCTTACCGCCAATATTCTTATACACCATGATACTCAAATTACCAACATGATTTTCAAGAAAATACTTATTTCCTAGATAAGGATAGGAGGAATTATACCTTGAGCCCATTAAAATACGAAGAAGAGAGAGCACAATAGTGTTTGCCCAAGAGTGTTGATGGTATGGGGCAAGGAGTTACTAAGAAAAGAAGAGTGGGAGAAGACATGTTATGCACTCATGAAAAATATGGTGTAGGATGCAATGAAAATATGGAGGAGACTCTTTCATTTAAATTAAAGGACTTTCTAGATGAGTTCACTGACATTTTATTGAGTGACTTGCTAGAAAAACTACCACTAGTGAGAATTATTACTCATTATAAAGATCTGATCCCAAGATCAAATTTACCAAAAAATTTGTGTATAGGATGATGTTTATGGAAAATGAATAAGTACAAAGAAAACTACATGAATTATTGAAGAAAGGGCTGATAAGGGAAAGCTTAAGCCCATGTGTAGTACCCACAATGTTGGCAACAAATAAAGGTGGATAGTAGTGCATGTGTATCAATGCTAGAGACATTAAAAAAATTATGATCAAGTACATTTTTCCATTTCCATTCATGGACAACATGATGGATTTCTTGAGTGGTACAAGATACATTAGTAAGATCAACCTAAAGAGCATATATCGTCATATCAGAATCCACAAAGGAGATGAATGGAAAACAATGTTCTATAAGGAGGAAAGGCTATATGAGTAGTTATTTATGCCATTTAGGCTAACTAATATACCGATAACGTTCATGATATTGATGATTGAGGTGTTGAAACCATTCTTATAAAAGTATGTTATTATTTACTTGGATGATATTTTGGTGTTTAGCAGAACAAAATAAGAGTTCCCATCAAAATTTATTTGATTTGGATTTTTTTTTTTTTAATTTGTCTGATAAAGTACCTACTCCCAAAAACATTTACTCTAATTATCTCCATCCCACACAAATATATTCCAAATCATCTTATTTTTCCTAGTCATAATGGGTTAGGTTTTTTTATGTTTATTTAGGCCTATAACTTATCAAATCTAAAGAAATATTTATATTAGTTGGTGTTTGGACCACTTCACGAAATTGATGTGTATTACTCAAATCACACATATTTATTCCCCATTATGAACTAAATTGGTCCTATCCCACATGAATGTGTCCTAAATAATACACATTTTTCAAAACTGGAAGTTGATTTATTGTGTTGATTTTAGCCTATAATAGTCCTAATTACATGCAATATCAATATGAAGGGGTGGTATAGTGTGCTCAGGGCACCAAATGAACATAAATTCCCCCAATCACACCTATTTGTGGGTGAATATTTCCTTAATTAACTTGGTTACATATGAATGTTCCCTAAATAACATAAATGAGTGGTTATGTGTGTACAAGTTTTATTTTGTTTATTTTCATTTATAATAGACATAATCCCATGGAATTTTAGTTAATTTTGATATATTCCACTTAAATATGCCCAAAAACATCCAATTTTTCTTTACTCATAAGTGGTTGGGGTTTTATTGTATCGATGTTTTCCTATAAAGGAAATAGTAGTATGAAATATTAATAGAAATAGGTAATTAGGGATGTAGGAATCACCAAATATATGTGCATTACACTAGTGACACATATTTTTAACCTAATTAAAATTAAATTAGTTTTCTCACATACGTATGTCATTTAAATCATACAGATTTCCCAAGTTACAATTTACACTTTATTTTTAATGTTCACTTTAACGTATAATGGAACTAATTTCATACAATATATAAATGGGTGGATTTACATTTGTAAGTTATAAAATCAACCTAATTTATACCAATCATACTAGTCTCAACATGAATTTGACCAAACTTGACTTGGATATGTATTAATTTGCCCCAAAATCAACATAAATAGGAAGTTGGATATGTCTAGGGTTTTGATGTGTTGATTTTTTCTTATAAGGGAGATAAAACCACATATCTTTTCAATAATTGTCCCAATCCCACACAAATGTTCCACAATCATGTGGTTATTCCTATGTCACAACTGATTCGGATTTATTTTGTCATTTTTCCTTATAAGGGAGCTAAAACCACATAATTTTTTCAAAATTTGTCCCAATTCCACACAAATATGCCCCAAATCATATGATGATCCCCATGTCACAATTGATTGAGATTTGTTATGTCTATTTTTTCTTATAAGGGAGATAAAACCACATAAAACTTTCAATTTTTATCTAAAACCCACATAAATGTGCCCTAAATCATATGATTATTCCCATGTCACAACTGATTGAGTTTTTTCGTGTCACTTTCTTTATATAATATATTTAGTTTCATGTAATATCAATAGAAAGGGGTGGTTTGACATGTGAATATAACCAAATATATCTGCATTACTCAAATTCCACCTATTTCTTCCTTTGTTTAAACTAATTATCACAATCCTAAATGAATGTGCACAAAATCATCTAAATTTGCACAAATTATAAGTTAAAGTGTTTTTTTTTTTTTTTTTGACAATTTTGACCTACAACAAACCTAATCCCCACAATATCAACAAGGAATTGTTGGATGTGTGAAACTCCCCAAATTGACTTACATTTCCCTAGTTGAACTTTTTATAGTTAACACAATGAATGCCCTTTAAGTTGTCTATAGTTAACACAATTACAAGTGATTACTTGGGTTTTTTTATGCCTATTTTGTCTTATTAAGGATATAACCATATAGAATTTATGAGTTGCATTTATAATTTTGATTGTTTGTTGATGATAAGCATTTTGACAAAGTTATTTGCAACTTCATCCTTTTCGTAGTATAAAATAGAGGAAAAACTCCCTCAAAACTTAAGGTTAATATGTTGGCGATTGTTTTTCATGATTATAATATAAAAATGAACAAAAAGTATGTCTTCCTTCTTTGACAATAAGAGTGGTGAAAGGGGGCGAGTGTGGATCAGTGTAAATACTTCTTAAATCATAATCAAAAGAGACCCAAGGCTTCAATGACATACACCAATTTAAATTGAATTGTTCTGATCCTTATAAATTCACCTTACCAAAGCATAAAAATTATTTAAATAAAAATAAAGAATTTATAATTCTATATATCTATAAAACAATTTAATACATTAAAACATTCCTTCTATATTATAAGAGCTTAAACTCTTATTCACAAAATAAATATTATAAAATTCCAAATAAAATCTAAAAGAGAGAGTTTTGGTTTTTTAAGAAGACAAATAAACTTATGTCGACGTCTTCTTTGCTCTTCTGTATATTTTCATTATCCAGCCTTCTATAATTATATATACATCTTTATTTTTGTCCTTCATGAAAGGCTGCAAAATACAAAATAAATATAACTGCACATGATTTAAATATATAGCAGCAAATTTCAGTTTGAATACGATAGCTAACCATCCAAAAACACTAACGATTATATTGTAAAGTCAACAACGGTTATTCTAAGGAAAAACTAACAAATTGAAATGAAAAACCAGAAGTTTGGATGATCAAATTTGACAGGTTGATCCAACTTTGAAGTTGACTAGTAAATTGAATTCAGTTTAAATTCAATTTAAACATTGCTAAATAGTAGATAATCAAACAATTATTTAGTTAAATGCCTAAACATTGCTTATTAAAATGTCAGAGAATTACAATACTGAATAGGTGTACATCTAAATAAGCTCGCAGCATATTACTTTATAGATCAACATAATACTGTTAAGATATTATTTCCTCTATTTCCATACACAGCATTGAATATATATTTACAACAGATTAGCAATCCCATTACTCAAGAAGGATCGAGAGATGATTGAATATGACTTCTGAGTAAGATGGACGGAATCAAAGAAGACATATTTTGAGGCATCGGTGCATGTCCACGGTGTTAACGAGTTGCAGAGGAGCGCAAGTTCAAATGTTCCTGTACCACAGCACGATTTTGAAGTGTCGATAAAACCTGCAAATCATATCACCCCAAATTAAGACAAATTGTACCAAAACAGAATAAGTAGCGCCATTTTTACAAATATTAAAACTGTAACAAGAAATTTTTTGTGTCACTAGAGATACCGTATTTTTCAGGAGATGTTAAAAGGTCCATAACACGGGAGTAATAATCCAGAGTAACGAATTTAAGTCCAGGAAGCTTAGGTTTAAGCCCATTAATCATGGATGCCACTTTTAGATTGAATCCCTTTGCAGCATCGTTTTTATCCTGCGCGCAATTGCCGTTGCGGCTTGCTAATAATGTAAGCGTTCTCTCTAACGGTAAACAGCCCAAGGGAGGCACATTGATTATCGCGATCTTACGCACATCCAAACTGTATAGATCCTGAAATGCGACAAAAAATGAGAATCGACATGGATGATTATAAAGCCTAACTGTAAATGTTCCATTGAATTGGGCATAACTTACCTCTATGTAGGAAGAGTAGATATGTACGAGAAAATCTTGAAATTGGGGAACATTATACTGCAACCGGCGATTTAGTAGCTGAAAATAATTCACAATAAAGTCGTTAGTGCCAATGCTGATAAACACCAGGGCTCGGTTCAATAGGATAGTGGCTTCATCTTGACCAATCAGCGCAGTTATCTGTCTGCGATAAGCTCTGAAATTTTTTATTTGTTACCAAACAGGAATAACAGCCTGCATATAGATATTTTTTTCACCAGTAAGAAACAATGAAAAAAAGAAAATCCAGATTAAATGATATTTGAAGATGAGAAATCCAAACCAGTGTAGTTGCCGTGAGATTGTCTAGTCCAGTACCAGCCGAGGAAAAGCTAACACCTTTAAGTAAATCTTGGTGTGTTATGTTATCATCCAGATATGCTGGCAGCAACTCCTTAATGCCTAGCCCTGCAACTGTGAATTTATGTAGCAATGATTTCAGTCTTCAGATAAAATATATATGACACTGCTATAGATTTTCAGAATGAGATGATGCTTACCAATATAGTCGGGTATGATCTTGCCATCAGAGAAGCGCCCTGTGGCCTTCTGCCCTGCGAAGTTTTTACCGTAAGGATGAAAATTGCTCCTAACAGCCGTGGAAAGAAAGTCGTTATTTCCAGGATCTCCATATGAATCTCCAAAAAACAGAACCGCTGGTACTGAACTAGTGTTAGCTTTAATCTCAGCCACGCACAATCCACACCAAATTGTCCAAACAGCGACCATGGAATTAAGGAATGAAATAGCCTCGCACAATCCACCAATCGATTTGCTAGTGTTTTTTAAACGCCAATTCATGTTACTATATAACGTGGATTCAATTGTTGGCTCCCCTACGTTTCTACTCTCCGATTCAAGGGGGAGGATTGGCCATCTGGCAGCTACGATGAACACAGGGTGCCAGTTTGAGCGCTTCAAATGTGCTTTAATACCATGCGCTCAGAATACCATTTTGTTTTTAATAAATACGTGTACCTTTTTTCGTTGACTTATTCCTATTTTGATTGTCCAAGAACTTTCATGAAATAAAGAAATTTAGTTATCAACTCTCAAGTTATCTTAGTACAGCTTTTCTTCAAAACAATAATTTCATCTCTTCAATTAATTAAATTAATAATTTCATCTGTTCATTTGACTTAACAATATAGTTTTATATCTAATAATTTAGATTATTAAGAAGAGTGATATTAGAAAATATTTCATATATTTAATAATATATATATACTTTTTTTTGCTTTACTTTTATTTGGGTGTCATTCTCTTGATGTTTTCTAAAATATTACTCTAAACCGCGGTTAAGTTATTGGATTTTTTTTTTGGTCTACTAAACACTTATCAATTTATATGTATGCAATTTTTGGACTCTCCATCTGACAATCTCACTCATATAATAAGGATTTGAAAAAGTATGTTACTATTTCATCGAAGATGGATGAATTTAACATGAATAAAAATGATGGCCAAGACTCTTTTAAGCATCTTCTTTGTTGCTCTGCTTCTTTGGTCCATACAGCCAATGGAATTTATGGACCCATAAAGGCCATAGTCGTTCATGGTCAGTTGGATGAAAAGGTTGAATTCTAAAAGAGGGAGTCACTCGCTGAGAATTGAACCCAGAATTTACCGCCGACCTACGTTCCTCTAGATTCTACATCAAAGATGATGCAAACTTCATAGATTTAGATCCAATCCACGACTTCGAGGTAATGCACGAGTAGGTCTTCGAATCGAATCTCACCACCACCAATCCATCACTCACGATTAAATTCATCTAGAATTCTCTCACCATATCCAAAAAACTCTCTTAGACTGTGATAAAGGGCTTAAAACAAGAGCTTATTCCCATCTACACTAAGCTCATCAAAGAATTCATGTTATTTGACAGATGGTTTTTAGTATTGACCCAACCGATGCACCCCAACCGATTGACTGCTCTAATTTTTTCATTTCAACCATTTTCTTTATTTCAAATAACTTCAGTTTATATATTCTTTCTTAGTCGAATCGAGGATATTAATCATATACACAACCACATTCTTGTCTGATCAAGAAATAAATGGTTCTCAAAATGTTTGTGTAATTTTCCATCTAAGCATATGTATCATTATAAATGTAAAAGGGTTGTGGGGATATGAAGCAATTACCATTCAAGAATATGTATCATTAAAATGTATTGTGAGACTCATTGAAAGTAGAAACCACCGATCGCTATGCTATAAGGATATGACTATAGGAAGATTAATCAAATTGACATGTAATGAACAAGTAATATTTTTTATTGCCTTTTCAAATGATCAAAATCTATAATTGAATATTTTATCCACCTTTATTTTTTTTCTTTTTTCTTTTTTTCCTTCTAAAAGACAATAAATTCATATATGCTACTAAATTTTAAATGATAGTATGTTTTTAATATCCATGCTCTCATAATAATGAATATCATTTAGGATCCTTTTAGGATTGATTGGCACCTTAGGCTTGACCTTTTCATCAATTGTTTCATCAAAAATATGAGTTAATAACAGGGATTCCTGACTTGAGTTCACATCTAAAGTATGCTCTACCATAGCAAATAGTCCACTTGGGCTTGTAGATTGATCGTGACTCACCTTTACTATCTTTGGTTTCCACATATTCATTTTCTTTCTCTCTTACACTCTAGGGGCTTAAAACCTCTTTTTTTGACTTGATGTCTTTCTAACTCTATTAGGACATAATTTTTCAATGTGTCCTACATTATGAAAATTATAGAAAAAAGTTATTCATACTTCTTGACTAATGATTCCTTTCATAATCCCATACATATTCATTTTTAGATGGTCTTATACACACTCTTGCACTATGACCAAACTGATTGCATGTAAAACAATAACCATTGAATGAATTATCATACATCATAGCATTAAGTTATCTGATTAGTATCTTCATGTTGACTTTATTGTCTTCATTAGCCTTCTCCTTGACTTGAGTTGCCTCCTTTTGGTCTTTTTTGAAACCAAGACCTGTCTTATCACTTGTATGGTTTTGAATATTCAAGATGTTATCTAAAGCATCAATACTCTTTTCAAAATCTATAAAGGTCTTAAAATTTATAGATGCTTAACCCAATTTAGATTTCAAATATTTCATTTCATTTCCATACCTAGTGCATTCTTCCCCTTTAGCTTTAGGCTTGTTATCGTAATCATCATTTGGGTTTATACTTTCTAGATGATCTCATCATGCTTTTTAAATGTGTTACTTAGTCTCTTTTCAAACAAGTCAATCTACTCTTCATAGTCCTTAACTACTAATCTTATACTATGATTCTTTCTTTATTGAAACTTCAACTCCTTTAGAGTACTCACCAATTCTACCTCAAGGTTCACTTCAGCCTCTTCTTCATCATCTATAAGGCTTTTCTATTTTGAGCAACCCTCATTATCTATTTCTAAAACCATAAATAAGGTTTAATTAGTGTCATGTTCATGTTCATTACGGTCATCATCACTATGAGATATAATTGTGTCACTTACATTAAATGAGTTATTATCTTATTTGGTATATAAAATTCTCTTTTTCTTGAATGACCCTTTCCTACCTTCATACTTCCTAAAATCTTTCTTGTTTTTATCAGGCATATAGACCTCATTATCATCTCTATGATGTTCATCATGCTATTTGTCATACTCAGTCTTATCCTTATTAGGACACTTAGATGCAAAGTGACCAATCTTACCACAGTTGAAACATTTGAAAGGTAACCTACCCTTGTACTTACACAATCTAAACATCAATTTCATTGTACTTATTCTTAGATTTATATGTGGCTTCCTTATCAAGAGGACTTCATTTATTTTCATCTCATAGGTAGTCAAGATTTCATGAAGCTCATCCATTTTAAGTTTTTCAAAATTTTACATCTCTTTTAATGTAGGCACCTTAGAATCAAACATAGGAGTTAGTGATCTCAATACCTTTTGAACAAATGTAGAATCATTCACTTTTTTTCCTAATCCCCTAATTTCATTGACCACTTCATCAACCCTTAACATGTAGGATTTAATTCTCTCATCTTACTTCATACTTAGACTTTCAAACTACCTTCTATGAATTTGTAATTTATCCATATTCATATTGGTGTCTCCTTCATAGATAGTCTTCAAATTTTTGCATATCACCTTGGCTAAATCAAAGTGCATGACCTTCAAAAACTCTAACTTTGATAGGCCATGTAGAATGGCATTATTTGCTTTAAAATTGCTGTCACTTTCCTTCTTGCATGTTGCATCAATTGGTGGTGTAGGAGGTGGAGTGTATCCATCCACAACTAACTATCATATGCCATGGCCTATTAACATTATATATGTCCTCATTCTAATACTCCAAAATGCATAATTAGTCCCATTGAAGAATAGAGCCTTACTTGTAGATAAAACTCCTTGAACTTGACCACTAATCATCCTTACATCTAGGATATCCTTTAGGATGTTAGGCATGATTCAAATGACCATGATATAATTCCAATTATTGGAATCAAAATCAATAAGAGGTGGGGTGAATCAGTGTCTTCAAAATATTCATTCAATTCCACTTAAGCAAACATGAACCATTCTTTCAAACATGAACATCTAGCAAAGCATATACAACCATACAAGATCATGAAACACATTACATATATGGGAAGACCTCAAGGAGAAGAAAACCCAATAATTTATATAAATGGGCTACATTCCTATAATAAAAAAACCAATCTTTATTGAAGCACCAAATCCACTTGGAGTATCGACCCCAACTAGTCAAGAACCCACTCAACTAAGATTTAGAAAGTACGAACCAACATGAACGCACCAACTCAGCCACCTAAAAAGTTGGATCACCTTCATAAAAATATTTTTACCACACAATATATTATGATCACCTTATTTATCTCTTCTCACTCTTCTATCTCTCTTAAACTACCTTCTAGGCTTCTTCGCTCAACTGAGTTTCTTCAAGATAGATTAAGTCATATGACCTTGATATTCATCTACAATACCATTTTTAGATATTTAATAAATTTCCTCTACACCCATATGATTTTCCAAAATACCTCCTTTATCTCTTCAATGTGTTATTTCATTCACTTCTTTTCTAACTAACTAATTAGCCATATTAGGCCTTGTTCTTATACAATCCTCTAGCTCACACACCTATTTGTCAGCCATACATAATTGAAGACTTATATTACCCTAAAAATATGTCTTATAACATATATAATACATAAATAAATCATTAAAATAATTCATACATAACTTAAAATACCAAAGCCTCTTTTAGGCCTTAAGGAGACCTAATTCAATTAGGCCTTCATTAGTACATGTTACCCTTTGATCTCCTTGAAAAAAAAATAGAAAAACAAACATGAAAGGAAAACTTCATACAACACTAAAATATACTTCCATTAATATCATCTTATTTCCATGACGCTTTATGACTCTAACCACCACTTGAAGCACAACATTAGTACTGCTCACATTAGGCCTTCACATAAATAGAAAGCTCTGTCTAGAATAATTGAAGATAACATATTATTTATCCATAAAACCATGAAAATAAATCACATAACCATAACCTCCAATATCTTATAAACTTTATCGTATGCATTATACACTTAAAATAAGGGCATAGAGCCTCAAAAGCACCTCTGCAACTCACTCACTCAAAACTGCCATTTTTCCTTAAAAGACCAGTCATGATACCAATGACCTTAAACACCTTTATGATAACTTTAAAATACTTATTATATAATTATATGATCATATGAAATATATATACTATATTAAAATATAAATGTCATATATTCTAGTGGAAACTATTGGTCTTATAGACTAATTTATAGGCCTCACTACACACAGTTCTCACTAGGCCAAATAAGTCATTTTGGCTTCATCATTTTCACCATTGTACTTAAATTAAAAGGTTTATAAAAGGAATTAATACATCATAAAATTCCAAAATAACATCTCTATGCACTTTCTTTTATCACTCTATCATGAAAACACATTCCTAATCATATTCTCACTACTGCTTGGGTTTTTCATTATTTGCACCATTTGACATGTTAGCAACTAGCTAACTTCGAAGATAATTTTAGAAAACTTTAATTATATAACCTATCCATAAAAATTTATGGACATGAAACATTAGTCTCTACATAACTCTTTTATCAATTTTCTTGCTATGTCCAATACAACTTTTGATAGCTATAGTAACTTCTTCAAAAAGAAACCTGTAACTCAAGATTTTATATCTAATATCTCTAACCAATACCACTTAGAGTTATATAGGATAGTATAATACAATATTAAATATCTTATCTAAGCATACCAATCCATTATGTTCACTTTTGATCAACATCTTCAACATCAGGGACTTATTAGGGTTCTAAGAGGGTTTAAATCTTTTTCCATTCTTAACAATCATTAATAAATCATAGCCCTTATTATCTAGGACCCTTACCCATATACCATTAATATCTTATGTTCCCATGAAATCTTTTTATGAGCTAATGATCACAATAAAATCCTTCTCAGGTTGAGAACCTTTCATACTGAGTACTTGAGAGACCTCAAAATTATTTTTCATGCCTTATACTTCAAACTATGACCAAAAACTACATGATAAAACTTAAAACAACATAAATCACATATTAAAATTCTTACATGATCTCGAACACCTTGAAATATTATCATGACCCCTCATTAAGCCACACACTCTCTCTTTGCTCTCTTAGACCTTGACCCACAAATCATGTTAGGTTTTAAAACTGACTGTCATGCCTCTTTCCATGCACTCTCCACCACTCTCACATACTAAATCAACCTATATCATAGTTAATAACTTCAATACATCCTTAAAATTCCTTGACAATAGATCATGATACCTTATTAGGCAAGGTAGGGTCTAGAGGTGGTTTAGGTGTAGACTTGTCTTGAAGGTCTTACCCTTGTAGGTTTACCCTGAGACTCTCATGAGTGATATAATGCCTCACATACATACTAAATAAACCTCATATAACCACTCATGCATGTGTGCACTCATCTCACCAACATCATGCTCATACCTTATCATAAGGTCTCTTTATGCCATGACTAGGCTTATTAAGCACTTGAAACTTGAAAACTAACATTAAAAAACTTATGAAATTATCTACACTTTAATTACATGATCACACAATTCTAATAAAACTCTCACAATAATGTGATTACTTACTTCACCAAACCTCACTATGTGCACCTTCTCACAAGGTCTAAACTAGGCTTCTCAAGACACCATGTATTAAGAACTAGTACTCAAACATGCTTACCTCAATGATATCAAATAAGAACATTTTTTAGACAACACTCTCACACTACTATAATAATATTTTTTTGATAAAAATTCTCTCATAACCTTATGCAGACCTAGAGCCTCATAACCATGCTTCAATACTCACTTTACCATCATACCTTTTTATGAAAACAAGTGAAACTTCAATCTAACCTAAACCTTGACATAAACCTTGGTATCAACTAATAGAAGAGACATTATTTTCCTTCAAATTCTCTCTTTCCTTCAAATTCTCTCTTGCCTTCAAATTTTCACTTGCCTTCAAATTCATCTTGTCACATGGCTTCATTGTCACATTAAGTACACAAGCTCATACCTCAAAGACCACTTACCATGCACCTTCACAAGATACAGCCTTTTTACATAAATGATTAAAACATGCCAATAGAGTTATCAAAGGACTTTGTGTTATCCTAAAACAAATGGATTGTCAGGATGTGAGGCATAAAAATTGTGGTGATAGAAGAATGAATCGATGAGATAACCAAGATGAGATATGAATGGAGTGAAAAAATTTAATGATAAAATATAATTAACATATAATTTCTTTGACATGGATGTAATCTTGAATATGAAAAAGAAGGAATTCCCTAGGTAGGATTTACCTCATCAGTGGCCTGAAATATACCAATAGATAATGAAGTATTTAACATTATAAGGTAAGTTCACCCTAATATTTTATCATATTTTTTTGTTGTTAAATCACTTCCACATGTAAAAAAATAAATTACATTTATATCTCTTGAAATCATTAGAAAACACAGCCATCACTTACTAGATAAGTCATAATTACTAAAGGATAAGAGTAAAGACATAAAACAATCCACTCCATGGGAAAAGGCAATCTCAGAGGAGCTTTCAGTATCTATCTAGTTTATTATATAGCTTTACTTGTTTTATCTTTTTTAGTGGGATTTGGTTTTTTTTTTAATAAAGTTGAAGACATTCTATGTTTTGTATCCCAGTTTGGATTTGAGTCTTAACTTTACTTCATACTAGTTTTTAAACTTGATAGTTATTATATCCCTGTAAAACCAACTTCTTTTACCTTATCTAATAAAAAAAATTAATAAAAACTAAGCCACTACATACACATAGGAGAGACCAAACCCTAGAGCAAGATGCCATTGATCCTATTGATTCTTCCATTCTTTTCACTACAACCCAAATAATAGATCCCAAAAAGAGAGTGCATTTTAATGATTTAGTATATGTTTTTTTTTTTTTTTAAATACTCAACATTTACTTGTCCCTCCAAAACCCTCAAACTAGTTAGGGGTATCTCTCAAATAGTTTGCACTAGTGAAATCCTCTATAATGGTCATTTCAGAAACCCTATGCCTAAAACAATGTGCGGTATAAACTACACCTCAATGAGAAGTCTCAGGATGGTAGAGGGTCTTTTAGTCACCCCTCCAATTACCCATCCATATAAGTGCTTTAATTTTATGACCAATAATCACTCCACCTTCCACCTTTGTAGAGGTTGAACAACTTAAATATCAAGGAGTGCTCATTATCCCTCAATGGGTCAAAGAATTATAAAAATGAAAAGGAAATAGGCAAGGCCTGTCCTAGTAGAGTTTCCCAGAGTATTCATATTTTTTTAAAGTATAGTGTTATAATATAGAGGTGAAGAAGAGAAATGGGGTAGATAGTAGCACATGGGAAGAAATAGTTTTGGAACAAAGATAAAATATACTCCAATTAGCCAAAACTTAGAAGATAAATCCCAATTACCCCATTTAATATATAGAGAAATCTTGTTCTTTTATGGACTCAACTAGGGAGGCTATGAAATAAATGTATATAAATCAAGAGCAAGCTAAACAGAGGTACTTGTAGAACCAAATTATTTAAGCCCCAAGATAAATTATAGATAATGTCCAAAGTGTATCCACTAGGATCTACAATATTTTGAATAAAATTAGAATTTATAGAGGTGAATCCCATCCTACATGAGGGAAGGTGATAAAATTTTGTAAACAATTAAAATAAATTGAAAAAGGCTAAATTTTTTGGTGTAATGTGTAAGGAATAGTGCATATATTCATATGAACTTGATGACTTCCCAAGATGCATCATGGGATCTATTTTATGTAAGTCCAAAAATATATGGTGCCTTTAATTTGTATACACAAATGAAATTTTTGGTAACATAACTCATGGGCCAAGAGAAGGAGGCCATAAAGATCCTAAAGGCATGAGGGTCACATGTGGGATAACCTTTGTAGTGTATTTGATAAATAGGCCTAATTTTGAAGCACTTAATAAAGCAACTACCAATAGATTCAAAGCATAAGTAAATGCCACTATGTATAAGATCAATGGAGATAATATTTAACTAATAAATTTTGTGAAGAATAATGTAACTAAGGCAAAATCACTTAGATTTGGATTCAAATCTGATCACACAAGCTTGATGGGTGAATTTGATAATATATTTGAACCTTATATGCTCGATTATGACATTATTAATAAGTAACTTGAGGTTGCTTATGCATTATTTGAAAAACTAAAGGTTATTGAGGAGGCTGCTAGGATAACATCTAGTACTTAGCCAACACCCACAATGATAATATAACCTCAAGTTCCATTCCATCTAGTAGTGTCTTCTCCTTCTCAGCCTACTAGTGCTTCATCATCTCATATAATTTTTGCCATGTGAGAACCAAGCTTTTAGTTCCCAAAATATGCAATAATGTATACTTCAATGGGACCCATTTTGATTCCTCTATAATCTACAACATGTACCACAACTATTTTAGTTCTAACATCTATTATGCAATCATTTTCCTTATCCAATGATGTCACATCAGCACCACCTTAGATATACATGTTTGCATTTATTTTTTATATTAAGTTGAGATTCATAATCATAGATATATTTTGGCATATATGAATTATATATATAAATTTTGGTTGGGGGATTGTATTCATATGAATATCTTTCAAACATGCATATCATGCATGAGTTTTGATGTATAATATATTATTAAACAATGCAAATTTGTATTTTGCTTGGAGGATAAGGCGACCCCTCTCTAAGCTTATATATACTTATATCCTCCCAATTCCAAAGGGAGGTGAATTTTGTCTATTAAGGTGAATAAGAAATGCCATGGATCATTCTAAAAATTTGTCTTAATATGCATGTTCTATTCTTATTCAAATATGTGAATCATTTAATAAGTTCCATTATTCTAGTATTTTTGTATTTGGGTTGTGTACAAGTGTTATTTTGATACAATTATTAATATTGTGCAATAGCTAATTTTAAATCTTTGTGTTTAGTAATCATAAGCTTCCTTTGTAGATGTGCAACTATAATCTTACAAACATAGCCACCTTTGATTATGTACACTGAAGTTTACTAAATTTTTTCTTTATATACTCTTAAATAAGTTTGACTATTTTGTGTGCTGACATTAAATTATAATAAGAATTGGTTTTCTAACTATTTGTTCCACCCATAGTTTAAGATCCAGTTTAGAAGCGTTTCATCTAAATTTGAATCACAATTCTTATTTTCTACCCTACCCTTCTCTATTTTTTAAATTTTATTTTGATCCTACCCACCTTAAGTTACATTTATGACCCATCCATACATCTCATGTAGGTTTATAATTACATCATATATGAACCACTTGAGGTAAATAAATACTTTAATCACCATTATTCCACCAACAAGTTATTTACAAAACCTGATACCTTACAACTCATACCTTGGAGTGCATATTTTTCATAGACCCTAAAATGTTAGAGGATACATATCCCACCCTTATAGATCCTTAAGAATGTTAGGTCAGATAGAGGTGTCTTAAGAGGACCTAAGGCTTGATCATATTCCCCAATTAGAATAAATCAACTTCTTCCATGTATGATTACCTTATCTTGGTTATTTAGTTCTACTATTTATATCCCTAGAGATGTGCATGATTTGCCTATAAACCCTAAAAAATATCTTCCTAACTTTTCTCCCTAAGGGGTTAGGATTTATCAATAACACATACAAGATTTCAAGACTATTTTAGGGATACTAAATGTAAACCATGAATATGTGACATGCATACTCTTCCCTTTTACCTTTCAATATGTTGCTTTAAATTTAATTGCTAATAGTTTAAAAAATTCAATTACATGTTGGAACTAGTGTTAAGAAATAATTTTGGCACAGTTTGGATAGGTCAGTATCCCAAGTGTCATATTCTAGTACTTTGCAGGCATGAGGAGAGAGCCCAATGAACCAATTAGATCCTTCAATGCTAGATTTCCAAATATGTATAGCAGAGTTGATAATGACTATAAACCTAATGAATTATTAACCCTTAAAATGTGTAAAAATGCCTTAGATTCCATGAAAAAATAATTTATTTTTAAAGCACCTAATATCTCCACCCTAACATTGGCCTATGTTTAAGCTATTAATATTGGTAGGTAGTTAAATGCATAGTTATAAGCTTTGGCCCCACCTAATATTGGTTATATTTTTCCAAACCTCTACCCCATTCAAAATGTTAATAAGAATGTTGTGGCTCAAAATTAGAACCAATTGTATACGTAGTTTCCTTTGTCCCATGTTCTACCTAATTGACACCTTGCCTTTCTAAATAATCTTATGTCTGCACCTAATCCCAAGGTCGTTCTTCTAATTCTAAAAAAATCATAATTGGTTACTTTTAGAAAATGGTATATAAACTATGTAATGAGTTTCTAAGCATGTAAAATTTAATGGGAAACACAAGGGTCAAATCAACAATCAAAATTTTGTATATCAAAGATGTAACAAACCATTCAATAGATCTAGAAACAACATAGAATAATAGTCACCTAACAAGATGCCTAAAATAAATATCATGGAATCAACACTACCTAATTAGTGTTGAATCTATAACATAGGTAAGTATGGTGAGATAGACTACATATAACTATGCACCTCCTTTGAGATATTACATTAGGAAATGGATAGGTGTGAAGTATTTTTGAATCAACTAAATCCACCTCTTTCCACTATTTTAGGTCCTTGTAACACAATGATGGTCTTTGAAACATATGAATAACCATTTAAAGTAGAAGATGAGAATGAACCTAAATATAATACAAATGAAATCCATGCCTTTCAACTTTTCTATAGGAATAACTATAACTTGATGAATAAGCAACATGTTACCACTTTGACATATCCAAACAATAGTGATACTACTCTTCAAGATCCTAAGGAAAAAATAATATGCCTCCCCTAAAAGGAAAGGATTAGATGCAAAATACTGAACCATGTAACAAAGGAGGATACAATATATTCATATGTATGAAAAATATCAATATTCATGAGGTTGCTCAAATTACTGAAAAAAATATATGTTTTTTTCAAATCCTTGACTAGGATATCATCCACTGATAAATCAAAATCTTCTCATACCATCATGGTTTTTTTGAAGGATAAACCTGAGGTACCAAATTTTCTATTAACCATCATAATGTTTATAAAGAATGTGCATTATTTTTTGATTGATTCAATTACCTCAACCAATGTGATGCTCACAATTATATGTAATAAACTAGGTTTGATCCTAGATAAATTTCAAAGATTCATCCTACAACTGGATAAATCATCTATGTCATACATTAGGTAGTTGACAAATGTACACATTCATCTTTCCTCTGAGCCACATTTATAATAATACATAAACATTTTTGTCATTGACATTCCTAAATCCTATGTCTTATTATTAAGGTATGATTGGTCAAAGACATTAAATGGATATATGGAAACAAACATCTCACACATGTGGCTACCTTGGAAAGGAGTAGCCAATTAGATATAAGTAGACTAAAAACCAAACATGAATTACCTAATTACCAAATATAATGCCAATAACAATAAGGTTGACTTTGAATCCTTACATGTAGGTGTTTAACATTCACCATAAAACTTGAACCTCATGAACAAGAATTTGAAGGTCCTTCATAGTTATGGACTCTATGCATTGATGGTGTTACATCAATTCAACATTCTATAATTTCTATAATTTTAGTCTACTCAAATGAGAAAAAATATTTTGTTACATACATATTGAAATTCCCTTGCACCAACAATTGATATAAGGATAAAGCTCTAATCTAGGGAGTATAGTTCATACTGAGACACAATGTTAAATAATTATGGATATTTAGTATTCATAGCTTGTTGTCACTAGATAAAAAAATAAATATCAATGTAAACTTACTTACTTAACGAAATATAAACATATATCATGATATCTAATTAACTCATTTGAAGTGTTCAACATCAAATCTATCTCAAGAGAATAAAATTAGATAGCAAATTCACTTACATCTTCAACTATCAGCTTAGCACCACTCTAGGAGTCTAAAATGTGAAACTTTTCTATTGAGTTGGTTCCTTGCCCTTGTGTCCCAAAAAACATGGATAAATTCCAAGTATTTGATGACGATCAATAGATCATAAAATTTATGAACAGTTATGGGGCCTTTGAATCTCAAGTAATAGTTGGAAACGATTTTGTGCTTATAAACATAGATGACTTGGGAGAATATGGCATATTATAGATAAAATAGAATCATATACCTATGGGAATGGTCTCATTAGAATGATATTTTGACATAAATACACAAGCTCAAAAAAATAGTTTAAAGAGAATGAATATAATTTTGTCAAAGCGAATGTTGGAAACAACCAAAATCTTTAGTATGTTAATCTAGGTGTAAATTTCATTGAAAGTGAGAAATATAAATTGAAGGGACTACTCATAGAATATAAATATGTGATAGTTTGGACATACGAATACTTCAATGTCTTTTATATAAAATTCATCACACATACTCTCCCACTAAATCCAAAACACAAGCCCTTCAGGAAATTTCAGAGGTCAGTAAATCTAATTTTAAAACCCCTCATCTAGACAGAAGTTTATAAAATCTTAGGTGATAAACTGTTGATCTAAATTCATTCAATCATATTGAACTTCATTCATCTTCCTTGATATACCTTTATAGTTTTAATTTTTTGTTTTTTTTTCAATACAAGTACCATCCTAATTCATAACTCATTTATTTTAACTCATCTTCTCTATATTGGTATATATTTCCTATTTAGCATTCCACATGGGTTTGTAACTTAGTGTCTATTTCAAATAAGAATGGAAAAATTAGGTTGTGTGTCGAATTTAGGAACTTGAATAGAGCATCATATAAATATAACTACCCTTTGCTTTCTCTAGATGAAGTAATCCATATTGTCAGTGGATCTAATATGATATCCTTATTACATGGATTCTTAGGATATAATCAAGTTCTAGTATAATCATAAGATAGAATGAAGACTAATTTTACTACCAACCACAACATTTTTATGTATAAAAGGATGTGTTTTAGCCTAATTAATGTAGGATAAACCTTCCATAAAGATATGGAATTCACTTTTCAAGCTCTTGTTATCAATTACATCATCATCTATATGGATGACCTCATAGTGTTTTCAAAGAACAAGATTGATCATATAGATCATCTAAAAAAGGTGTTTGATAGATCTAGAAGATATGGAATATCATTGAATCTAAAGAAGAGCATATTTGGAGTTATTTAAGGGAAACTATTTGGCCATGTCATTACCAAATATGGGATTTCCATTGACCTAAAACAAATTAAGGGCATTTCCAAGATAATGCCTCCTAATAGCAAGAAAGAATTGAAGTCTTTATTTGGCAAGATAAACTTTGTGAGGAAATTCATTTTTGGATTTGTAGATATTGTCAAGCCATTGAATACCATGTTGAAATAGGATGCTAAAATAAAATGGACAACTAAATCTAAGAAGGATTTTTACGATATGAAAATTATTATTGCTCAATCCCCAATTTTAATTTGTACTGATTTCATGAAAGAGTTACTTCTTTATTCATTTTATTTAGAACACACCATAGTAGTGGTACTCATGAAAAACATATATGATAAAAACATTTGATTTCCTTCATGAGTACAATTTAAAATATGCACTGCTAAATTATTCAATGATAGATAAGTAGATATATGTATTGATCAAAGCTATAAACAAATTTAGAAACTATATTTTGAGGAACAATACATATGTTATTGTCTCATATCTAATCGTTAAGCTTACACTTAGCCAAAAATAATTGGTTGAGAGAAGAGTTAAGTGGATGAAAAACATGAAATAATTTGATCTTAAAATCAGATCAGATAAGATGGTATGTGGCCAAGGGATCATCCAACTAATGACTATGATAGATCCATCCATTCATATTAAACAAATAAATGAAATGAAAGTATCTCATGGTCAATGGTATGCTCACATCATCTATTACCTATTCACATGTATGTGTCCCTTTTAGATTAACAGAGAACAAAGGTAAGACCTTAAGCTTAAATCAACCCATTACATGACTAAAAAGGGAGTTTTGTAATGAAATAACTATGAAGGCATCTATTTAAGGTGTGTGTCAAAATAGGAAGTTGCACATCTCCTGAATAATTTATATCATAAAATAGGTAGTAGACATCCCTCAAGCAATGAAAAAACACATAAAATCTTGAGAATGTGATATAAATAGCCTACATTTCTCAAATATTCTCATAATAATGACATGACATGTCATGAATGTTAGGTATTTATAAAACGTTAATTACATGCTGACATGACTTTATAACAAGTCATTGATGGATGTCCATTTTATCAATAGGGTCTTGACTTTGTCAGAGTGATCAATCCACAATCCTCAATAGGACATAAGTTTATCCTCACATTTATTTATTATTATACCAAATAGAGGTTGTATCCATAAATAATTCTAGATCCCAAAATGTGATCAATTTTCTAGAAGAAAACATACTCACCAAGTCTAGAACTCTAATTTCATTGGTCTATGAAAATGGTCCAACATTTTAGTCAGTTGAATTTACATAATGCGCCCATAATAACCATATTATAATAATTTTTTTATCAAATTATTACCCTTAATGGAATGGAGATACATATTTCACCAAAACAAATCTAATGGATGCCATTAGAAAATAAGCATAACACAAACCTAGATAATAGCATCTATTATTGAAGTATGCACTATGGGTAGACAGAATAAGACATAACCAAGCCCTCAAGTCTTCATATTTCTTATTAGTGTATGAAAATCAACCATTTTTTCTACCAGTTCATTAAAGATTACATGGGATTAGATGAAATAATCTAGTCCAGACTACTTGGTATATTTTAGATGAAAGATGCATGAAATTAAGCATTGCATAACTTCAGCAAGCACCAAGTCTTATCAAAAAATGGTTTGATAAATATAAAAAATCAAAGCTTTTAGGATTTTAGATCTAGTTCTTTTATGGGATAAGGCACATGAAAATAAAGGGAAGCATGATAATTTCATTCTTTTATGGGCTATGCCATACTAAATATCTAAAATACTAGGTAACAATGCATTTTATCTAAAGGACCTCTAAGGTAATGACCTCACTTTTCCAACCAATGGATAGTTTTTGAAACATTATTTATTAGATACTATAAATATAGATTCTTCTAAATCTGATGTGCTCCCAATGAACTCTCAGAAGAATGCTTAAGCAAATAAGTAAATAATGGGAGAACAACTATCAAGGCTAGATGAGAATCACATCTCACACTTCATATATTCTTAAAATGACACTCTTCACAATAAAATTGCTTCAAATCTTTACAAACTCTACTTGAATTAAAATAATACATACCACCATATTTTATAAAGGATTTCAAGTCCTTATATATGAAACAACCCACATAACTCTAAACATATTAATCCACCTAAGAAACACACCCTCCTCCACTTAGAGGAAATAAATACAAGATACAAATCATTCTCCATTAAGGAGTAAACACAAACCTAAATGTTTACACTACTAGGAAATAAAGACAAACTTAAAGGACAAAATATAATCTTCAAGATAATCTATCCACCCTTATAATAGAAGGAATAGTAGATCATGATGAGATCTTTTTGAAAGTGTTCCAATTTATCCTAGGTCCCTTCAGCATCTACAACATGGGTGGACAAATATGAATAGTAAAAGTTATTCCCCACTTTCATGTGCATTATAAAAAGTAATGGATTCTCTTTTTCGTGAAGATCAAGCCCACTATTAAGGTCCCCACATGAAACTCATCCTATGCCACCAAAGATGCATGAACAATGTTGGTTATTACACCTCAATAGTGAATTGTGTCATCATGAATAGTGTTTGACACCTCATCACTGAATAGTGTCCTACCATCTCATGAGCATGAATAGTGATTATTTTTATCCACATTAAAATGATTATGAGTTCACACATATAAATAGGAGTAGATTGGGTTTTCTTATTTCTAGGGTAGTTTTCTTACTTCCCCATGATAAATCTCTCTTATTTTCCTAGACTAGTTTCCTATTTTCTATATTTTCTTTCATAGTTAGTTTTGTTTCTTTCTATAGTAGTTTTCTTAAGACTATTGAATAGTTCAAAAAAAACCTTTTGTTGGAATTATGAAACACACACAAAAATAAATGAGATAACTCAAGAAGTGCACAATTACCATCCACCATAATTTATTCTTATAGTACTCAAGGTTTTGGAATTGAGACACACGTTACTATTGGCACTAACTATGATGGTGGTGCAGTAATACTAACTTGTGGTATCAAGCCACTTCCTATGGGCTATTTCCCAATATGTGAAGCTAATATTGGTTGAAATAGAATGATTATGCTCATATTCTATGTGATTGAGCTAGCACCCAAATCTCTAGAGGTATCCTCACTCAATTCCTCATAATGACAAACTTGTTTGGGTACAAAATTATACTCCAGATATTTAAAATGGTCAAATTTTATGTTGATAATAGGGTCAATTATCACTATTATTTCTCCAAATGGGGGATTTAGTGAATGATCTTGCACTACAAATTTAAAGGGGGTAGGCACTTCTGGTGCATCTTCTATTACCAAATTCTATAGTGACCTAGTGCATACTTCACCCATTAAATGTTAAGCTTGATCTACAACTTAATTGCTTCTCTACTCCTTGTGTTGATTCAATTCAAGAGATCCTTCCCCATGTCCTTCCCACTCACTATAGGTTCTCTCATCCCTTCTAGGTTTTAGATATTCCATAATTTTGTGTCTTCTCTTGTTATAAGTCTATTTTCTTAGCTCTTGAATGTTAATCTGCTTGTCCCATTCCATTGTGCCTCACACACACATCCCCTTTTTCCCTCTTGCACTACTCATACGTGAAAAGGCTTTAAACTTCAATTATCATGGTTTTAAAGTTATAATCCACCATCATTTTCTTAACCTCTATGCTAAATTATTTCAAAAATGTGCCTCTGGGCTTGTGCTAGAATTGATACTCTACTTCTTTAGGGTAAGATTGTCGATACTACAAACTTAAGCATGTAACTATTCATCACTCCTTACCACCATCTATCTATAGCTCTAATCCAACTTGAGTCAAGGTTCTCAAGCTTCTCTAGGTTCTCTTTTGTCCACTGAAGGTGTTATCCATGACTCTACCTTATGTGAGTTTATATCCAACTATCAGTACACATGCTCAAGTAGCACGTAAAAGAAGACCTCATACAAAACATCATACAGGTTCTTCTAGACCCACTTTTTTGGATTCTATTCTTTACAAGATAGATGCTTTAATGCAAATATATCTTTCACCTATTACATCTAGCACTCAATGTTCTTGAGGGAGAGTCATATCATTATTATATCACACCATTATAGCAACAAAATTTAACATGGGTCCCAACAATGGAACCAAATGCTATAGATATTTAGGGGTCTCAATTCATTCTCTATCAAGTACTTACTTGGATTTCCAAGTTAGGTCTAGACATATTACAACTAGGCATAAATATGGAATAATCCTGTAGTAGTCAACATTTATCACTCAACTACATCGGCATCAATTAACATAAGGTGCAAACCTTATGTGCTCCCCAAAATCATAACAGATAAATAATCAAGGTCTGTGTTGGACTAGTTTTGCTATGGTGTAACTCATTATTCATAGTAATTGGTCATTTCAATAATGGTGTTGCTAGGTTTATTAGCACAAACCATTTTTAGACTAGGTTGATGGTCTATAGGTGCAAATATTCTTAGGGGAGCTCATTCTGGTCATAAGGGCACAAGCTCATATGTGGTGGTTCTATTGTTTCAAGGGTGAAAATCTTTATCTTACTCGTCTTAGCACCATTTGGCATTAAGATGGATCAAGGGGATTGCTTTAGATCAAAGCTTTATGCTTAAGTTAGTTTTTGAGGCACATATATCATTACTTGTCATGGGGCCTTTCTTACACTTAGAGTATTCCCACATAATTTGATGACATCATCATAAATTACAGAGATGGTATTAATGCTCTAAACCAAAACTTTATTTAAATATCTCATTCATATATTTAACTAACCAGTATACTTATTATAAATGTTGCATAATTTAATAATAAGGTGAAAAACATTATATTAAAAGACACATTTCAATACAAAAACCAATATTAGTTTAGTTATTATTTCAAATATAGAGTATAGTTTATATTATGAAAATAGATTAAATGCTCATCTAAATAACTACACAGCCTAGTGGCTCACAAATAAGCTTAGGTGCTATAATGTGGACCCTCAAAGGCATCCATGCTAATCCTTAGATTCAGAGTCAATTGAATTACTGCCATCTAGAACCAATTTTGTAGAGCTTTGCTACATCAAAGTTGCATCCCATCTCACTAGTTTGAACTCAGCTTTATAGCACTTAGCAGCATCCTAATGCTAGGGTGGAGGGTGAACATTGGATGTGGAGATAGATTTTTATCAATCATTTTGTCAGTTATATTACTTTGTACCCTTCACATTATGATATCCATGTGATGTAACTCTTTAAAGATACCCAAGTCATAATAAAATTAGTTATCCATCAAAGTGTATCTTGAGTTGGCATGGATCCATACTTATATGAACTAGGGAGCCAATAGTATTGATTATGAGAATTTTGGCTCATAAGGGACCATATCCCACAAAATTTAACTTAAATTGACTTAATTCCACATGAAGATTGACAAAAAGAGGTGGTTAGTTTTGCATAGGTCAAGAAATAGACTTGCTAACTATAACCACACCTATTTGGTTTATTTAAATGTAAAATTACGGTTAATCAAGTCACAATAATTGAATTTTTATTTTAAAAACTAAAATATATATATACAAAAAATATATTTAATTAATATGCTTATAATTAATGCATGGATTAATTTATGAATCAATATTCTCTCAACCCTCACTATAATATTTACGTTATGAGTTATTCAATTAATTTAATTTAGACAGACTTAAAAGTCTTATAAATTTCATTAGTCAATCTTGAAGACCCTGCAAAACAACTAGAATTTTTTCTAAAATGAACACCAAGATGTAAAAGGTACACTTTAAAAATCTTAGGGTCAATATTAAAATCTTGAAACTAACTAATTAAATTAAAATTTAAATTAAAAATATGTACTAAATGATAACTCCTTTAACCCTAATTCTAATTTTATTATCCAAAATATCTCTAATTTCTTATATATTTTAAAATTAAAATAAATAATAAAATAACTCATAATTAAATATGATTTTTAATTAATACACATAAACATGTTCAATTTCCAAACCCTTTTATTGCACGTTATAATTTCAGTAATGCATGAGATTGATCACATCGTCACTTCTAATCTACCATTCAAAATAATGTTAATAAACTTAAGTCTATTGGTTTTAATCTTGTTTTACTTGAGGTTTTATTTTGCGCCCAATATTCAAAACTTAATTAACTAAATATGTTGTTCAGATTAGTTAAATATATGAGTCTTTTTATTAAAAAAAGTCATAAATTACATAGCTTTGTATCATATTTAATCAAACATCTATAAACATAGAAGCCTCAAACTAATAATTTATCATTTGATAGAATAATCATCATTTTATTGTAAAAACTTGCAATTTTTCTATGGTTCAAACAAGAAAACCACATCTGTAGAGCTACAAAATTGTCAACATAATCTGTGACTTTATTCTTTGGTTTATGTTTGTCTTGCAGTTACAACCTCATAGTTTGGAAAATGTGATATAAGACTCAAAAAGCATCATATTATTAATTTAATGTGCTATATTTTTTCTAATGATGTATTATATAGTAATAGAGGATTATTGTTTTTCATTTTTAATCCTTTTGATAATGTTCTGATCCAAAAAATCAAAATATATTAAACATAGATAAAATATGATCGTCCTATAATACTATTTAATTTTCCATAATATTTTGATTAGTCATTGATTAACTTATTTTTCAACCCTGATAAGTTGATATTCCACATAAATATCTTTAGCAAAACCCTGACCTCTTATATTTACAAGGCTTATCTTTTTTTTGTCTTGGTAGGAACAAACCAAAGAGAAATGTGAATTTTGATTGTTAAGTTGTCATGTGTATGTGTCTCTATATATAGAAAGAGTGTGTGTGTGTGTGGGTGTGTTTGAAATAAGTCAAAAAATTTATATTGTATATTTTGAAATAGGCATTTGATATCATAAAAAAAATTATTTGAAGGTCTAACCATTTTTTTCATTCGTTACAAAGTCATCATTGTGAAAGTGTGACATTATACTATAAATCCATAATATTATTTATAAGTGTTTAATCCTAAAAATTATCTACATTTGAGTTATCTAGGGTTAAATGGGTAGATAGATTTTAAGGCACAAAGATAATAAACTATCTTTAAAGTAGATCAAATAATTGATAAACTTATATATTGAATCTATTAAACTGAGTAGGCTAAAAATAATAAGTACAACTATGCTAGATATGGAAATGACAAAGAAGTAAGGTTCTAAAATAGTTTTAATTCTAATGTAGTTATGAATCTAGAATAGGTAAGAAGCAAACTGAAAGATGATTTTAGAATAGTCTCCAAATTCTATATTGAGTGCATATGGGATTATGGACACTAGCATCAGTCTAGGCCAATTGCATCGACATTACTATCTGAATATGATCTATGTATCATGTATGAAATACTTTTTGATAAAATATGTGATCACCTGAATGCTTTTGGTTTTGTCTTCACCTTCACTCTTGTGTACATAGATCTAGGTCATGGATTGTCATTCCTAAAACACTAGTTCTTCATCTTCATGATGACCTCAGGGGAAAATGTTTTGGTGAACACACGATGTCAAGCTGACCCCAAAAAACCCTCTATCAATGAGCATTGTTGACATAGCTAATACTCCAAAAAGGGCCTCAAATTGATGTAGTTCTTCCCTACATGTTGGCTTTTGTGTGAATCATGTAATATTTATAAACAAATTACAATAGTGACCTAGCTTGTAACTTGCTAAATGTAGCTTTTGGATTCTTCCTTTAGTATTTCAAAATTGCGTATATTTTTGCCCCACAACTAAATGAAAATAAGAGAAAATATTGAAGCTTTACTCACTTGAATTCTTGATTGAATGTCTTTTTTAAGTTACATGGTGAGTAGGTAAGAATTTTTTAGGTGAGGAATGAATGAGGATTGATTTTGTATTTATATCATTTTTTTAGAGAAATAACTCGTATTAAAATACTTAGACCTACCATTAAGATAAATTTTATTTACAAATTAGATGACTTTAAGGAAATGAATACTTGTGTTAGAGAAAGACACATGCATCAATGTAGGTGTCTATCTTAGATGTTAGTGTCTAGACAATAGAAAAGTAGGTACAAACTCAAAACTTATAGAGATAGAAGATAAGCATGTTTTAAGCATTATAGATAAGATAGAACCTATTTGAGTCATCAACATAAGACAGATCAGACTAATAAATACGCCAAGAAATACAAGATAAAGTAGATGCAATATTTTATAAAGTGAGAAAAGCCTGAAACTAAGACGAACAACCAATATCTAAGTTTATCAAATGTACAAAAATGGATTGATATATAATCCAAATATAATGTCTACATTTACCCCCCTTTTATCTAGTTATGAAATTATTAGTTTAATGATAAGTAATGCATACTTGAGTGTGTATAACAAACTTTTATTTTGTTTGAGTCCAATTTGAGTGTTTTGTTGTTGATTGACCTACAACCCAAAGTATGTTACAGACATAATTAGTGTAGATAATTTGTATTTTAATGGATTTGAAATGATTGAAGCTGAAAGAGTAATGTTTATTAGTACACATAAGTAAGGATGTGACTATATTGCCCATTCACAAGTAGATTTGGAAGATGTATCATCATAAGGCTCTAAAACTAATATTAGGACAAACATGTATAAATTTAAAAAGTACATATATCTAATGAAATAGAGAGAGATAAAGTGCTTGGAAGGCACATGCCCCAACCTTAGAGAAAATATGAGTTGCTATCTAGAAGTTAATATTAACTCAATTGTGCAACCCAATCATACTTATAACCTTGTGAGTATTAGAGAATAAAGTCAACTCATACCATCAAATTAGTAAGGCTATATGATACAATTAATTTTAGCCTAAAAACTTGGCAAGACTCAGTGATTTAATCAGCTCAACAATACCAAAAGTGAACCAACTACTATAATAGATTAGCACAATATAATAATAAAAATACATCCTAGTGGGTGATGATAGTACCTAAGAATGTTTTGAAATATGAAAGTAATTTATATTTGTAATATTAGGTGGATATTACATATCATATACACCTTAGATATGTCTCATGATAAAACTATGTATAATAATGGTACAAATGTATAGAATTCTATCACAACTATGAATCTAAATTATATAACTATGTACTTTCACAAATTTAAAAATTGTGTAAGTGCGGAGAACATGATTTCAAATCATGCCCTCACTATATATTGATAAATCTAAAAACTAAGATAAGTACCAATGTGGAGGACATATTTCCAAAACATGCCCCCACTTAATCTAGGTGTGTTGAATACTAAATAAGTGTAGAGAATATGATTCTAAAGCATGCCCTCATTTAATCTAAAAACTTTAAATGTGTGGAAGCCATTCCTATATGACATATATTCATTAAATATAAAAATTGATATATGTACCAAATATTGAATAAGTGTAGAGAACATGCTTCTAAAATATACCTCTACTGAATCTAAAATTGTGAATGTACGAAATTCATGCCTATATGACATGCTTCCACAAACGTTCTCCATATTTAGGTGAGATAAGAATACAAACTAGTAGTTACCTCACCTCAAAAGGATAATACAACTATATAATTTATGAATGTAACCATGGATCATATAGAAGAACATATCTAGATAAATGTTTCATTGAAGTGCGTAGAACAATGTGATCACATGAAGGCCTAAGATGCATGATAAATATCATGGAAACATCTAGATATTAATAGTGAAAGTTCAACAATAAAATCAATCACACACATAAGATAACCCAAAATGAAGTCAAAAGTGTAACAACATTATTGGGTTAGACATAGAAATACATGGTCTTTTTAACTTTAACACATATAATAAATATCAACTATACTAAAAAATATATAGATATAATAATAAATAAACATGGTGATAATAGAAACAAGCATAATACATCACATAATACTGATCTATAATATCATGAGAGTACATGTCATAATGCAAATATAGAAAGTAATTACATTAATTCAACTATAATTGAAACAAGTCTACAACCACCATTGTTGATTTACAATAACAATTAATTACAATTCTTCATGACAATACTCAATGATAAATACAATACAATACAATGTACATATAGGTACATGGCTCTTCGAAGCATGAGTTCCTTAGACTCTATAATATTTGTGGCAATCTCAAGAGTCATCTGAATAGCAGTACTATCCTGGAGATGTAGAGCATCATCTGAGTGATTTTTCACACCAACCACGAACTAATGATCCCGCACACAATCTTTCATCATGGAATGGGTCTCCATGGATAAATAAATAGTGATGGCATGGGAATCTAGAGAAACTAACAAGTATCCATGTATTTTATGATTCTAAAATAAATATGTAGTGTATCATTGAAATATGTTCTATTTCAAGATATCTTAAAAATATATGAATCATACCCATGAAATGATAATCTCTCATTAAACATACTTTATCTCAAAATTTTATAAATGATAAATAATAATGATCTAGATCAATCAAATTCATACACACCACTTGATCAGACTACCTTTATCTATCATTCTGAGACTAATAAGCTAATGAAAATAATCTCACTCCTTACTTTGAATCAATAATAAATATTATTCAAATACAACTCAACCATAATATTCATTTAATTTACATCTTATTCACACTTAAAATAAAACCAAATACTAAATATAGATGTAACAAAAGCATACATTTATTCTGTCAAATATATGAATGAATCTTATATTATTTCTATCCCATAGTAAAAATAATAACTACAGTCTATACCACTTGGATAAAATATACATAACTATATATTTGAAAAATTATAATTTTTTTTAAAACATACTACACCTATGATAACCCATAATATCATAGTCTAATATTCTAAGACATATCTACCAATTTTTTATAAATAATCAGATAAACTAGTCTTAAATACATGAAATATTAAGCATTATACAAGTAACTATATCTAATAAAGCAATTCATCACTTACATATTACTCAATAACATACCAACATAGGTTTTGTTAAATTTTTAAATTTTTCATGTAAACACATATAAGTATTACCAATTGTACAACACATGTTATCCTTAATAATAACTAGCATATATATAATAAAACATTCAATGTAAATATAAATGTAGGTATAATAATTATAGGATGTACTACCTAAGTACAACATACTTTTATATTATAGTACCTTATCATATCCCATACAATCATAGGTTCCCAGCTACATAACAACACATAATTCAAACCTATAATTTTTAAGACTCAACTAATTCATGTAGATAATAACAAGAAATAATAACGAATTATATCATCCAAATATACCCTACATTAAAATGCATACAAGCATACCAAAGTACTATAAGATATAAGCATTCATCATGATGTACTATTATGCACTAAGTATAGCTAAACATTTATACATAATAACACACTTATAGTATGTAATGCACACAACTATTTCATACTTAATACATATTACTAATGGTCATTCATATTATCAGTAATGAGTCAGATAATTCATAACCCATTATGATTGTTCATTCTAATGATTCAATGTTTCTAAGAGATTGTTCCAAAGGTTATAGTTCTTGATTTCTATGTAACTTAATAACTTATTCAAATGATCTAATAAACTATAGGTATAATCCCTATATACTAGCACTTACACATCCTAATGTACATTACATGTAGGTATTCTAATGCTATGCAATTTTTAAACAATGATTTAGTATTTTAATCATAACTACCAAGCATAGAAATTTAAAAATGAAGTAGTTATAAATACATAGAACACACTTTGCATACAACAGCTATAAAAATTAGAACTTCATTTTCTCGAAATATAAGTAATCTATTTTATAACTAGTTTATATTTGGGGGTTTACAAAAAATAACTCCTTATCTTTGATCAATCTTTTTAATTTTTAGTTAATATTTTTATTGAGAATATTAACTAAATAAATCAACCCCCATGGTTCTAAATATGTAATTAGTCATAACTTAGTACAATGTCACATATCATGCGATGGGTTTTCCTATATCAAAGAATCCAAAAGTTTTGTTAGTTTTAACCCCAAAAAGGAGGTAGTTACATTTTACCCATTCAATTCCATTTACACATGGTTATGGTCATCTACACAATAATGACTAAGAATGTAGTTTCATTTTACCACTCTCAAAAATAGATATCAATTCTAAGATTTATGTACACCAAACAATAAAACTCTAATGTTAATGAAGCGCATGTGAAAATTCATTATAAAACTTGAAAATTTATAATGAACCCTAGATTTAATTCCTTATATATATCAAGCTTATGAATTCCATTTGAGGTCCACTTTAAAAGATTTTTAATTATAAATTTTCCTCTAATAACATTTCTATTGGCAAAGACCGATACCCATATATGATGTATATATTAAACTGATATTTTTTACACTACATTTCAAGATCTATACCACATGATTAAATAATAATTTATGTCTGTTTATGATTATAATAGTTTATAATCTTCTTACTTATTTTAGAAATCTCTTTTTAGATTAAATGAATACATTCTCGATGCCACTCAAATATAGTATTTAAAGTTAAGTAGATATTCTCCTAAGTATTGAATTTATCTTAAAGAAAACCTACTAGTTAGCATTGTTTAAATAATTAACTTTTTTTTAATTACTAAGCACATAAATGATCATAGACATTTATTTATGTAGTTTATTCTGAAATCGATTATTTTGGTTGAAATGGGGTGATGCCTCATTTAGATAACAACCATCTTCTAATATATATTTACTAATTATAGAAGATCAGTTATACATACATCTAGATTTTATAATTTATACAATATAAATCATATTATTTTATTATATTTATAGAATATTGTACATCACCCATTTTAGAGTATAAGTAGATTATTAAATAGTATAATTTTTTTCAAAAGAGTCGACACCAGATAGTATAAATCCTATTATTAAACCATATAATCTCATTTATATTATGGTAACACCTCAATATATTGAATTTTATTCTAATTCAAATCATACCAGACCAACTTAATTTTTATCTAAGAAACTAGACAAACCTGTGGTAAGCGATGCCTCAAGAATATAATAATGTAGTATGTATGACCCAGAACTAAGCATATTCAAAATTTGACACTTTAACCATAAATTTTTGACTAATTTTTCCATTTTCTAACTTTAATTGATATCACTTACATAGGTCGTAAAAAAATAGTATTTAGGATCTATACTTTTTTACATTTGGCTACACATTTAATTGTCATTGTACACTATTTATTTGTACTCTCACCATAAAAGTATAACATAAAATACATATTGATGCTACATATAGTCAATATATCATTGTATGACATTCAACTTCATGCAAACTTACTGTTGTGTGTGTGTGTGTGTGTGGGTGTGGGGTTATCTCAGTTGGGAAGCATGATGTTAATTGAATAACTAGACTATTTTTTAAAATAACATATAGAGTATGTAAGGGGAAATTGACACCCTACACAATATATTCTACTCCAAAACATACAGTCTACCCTACAATAAAGCAACACCTTAATTGGAGCATTCACTATACAAAGCACAAGTAATTTAGATGCCAAACTATATATATATATATATATATATATATATATATATATATATATATATATATATCTGACATATGTCTAAGAAAATTTTCATCAATATAGTATTTATACATGCTGAAATAATATATATATAGTTTATATTCATATACCCCAAATCCTTTTAACATCATACACCTTCTTTTTGTATAAAAAACATAGACTCTGTACTATATAAATTGATAGAGTTATAGTGATTAAAAGTGTAATTGAAAACCAATATCTTAATATCATATGTCATTAACCTAAGGTCATGGGTTTGATTTATGTAAAATAATATATAATTTTATGAATCTATGGCCTACTTAGGTGTTAATGGAATTTATGTATATCTATATTTTGTTCATTTCCTACACAAATTTAATCATGAATACACCTACCTGGTTTTCTCCATCTTTTTTTATTAAAATCATGCTCTTTGCTCCTTCTCTAGGCTTCTCTCCAATGTTTTTCTCTTCTTGCTTAAACTATCCAAAATTCATCTATAATTCTTTTTCTTAAATAAAAAATAGATAATAATTTCTTTTCCAATTTTTTTTTTTGGATTTTTTTTATCTTTTTGGTTTTTTTAATTTTAAGACATTTAATTCTTTTTTTGTTTTTCTAGATTTTTAATTTGCTTCTCACTTTTTTCTAATTTCAATGGTTTTTTTTCTTTTTCTGAAAAATAATTCCATTTTTTATATTTTAATATGAAATTTCAATTTTATATTAAATTAATTTAACATTTAACTACACTTTATCAATTTAATTATAAAATCATCAATAAGCCTATTTAATTTTATTTTTATTAAATTTACCTCTATGTGTATAAATAGGTTATCATGTTAAGCACATAAGGAATTTATTTTTATAATTTACCTACTTAGACAATCATAGAAAATAACAATTTAAACAAACATCAAAAGCAACCATTTATAAATTCATTTATATCATGACTAATTATTGTGATGTATGCAAGGTTTTACTAGCTCTCTATCAACCTGTAACGTCTCTATCTACATCATCCTCTTCGATGATGATCTCCCTCTAATATGCTCGAGGGATGAATTCTCTTATATCTACCTCACAACATGTAGGTAATTAAATCATATCACATGATAATCATAAGGTAATAATATACAACTAAAATAATACATTAATATGCTTAAGTTGTAAATACATATATAAATCAATTTATATTAAAAAAATTATGTATTATCATCTAACTAAAAAATATTCTATCATTTCATAATAGCATAAATATCAAGCTTAGTTAGAAATATAACCAAATCTAAATTTGTTAATTATGAGTATCCATAGATAACTTAAAAAAAATTATGATGAAAAATAAGGATTTAACATCTTTCCCCGTAAATATAGTCATTGTCCCCAAGAATCTTATTTAAAGATAAGTTCTCAATAAAAAACATTTCTTAACAAAGCAACAAAATGATAGATAATGCTAAACTAAGCATATAATTAGGAAATTACCTATGGAACTCACCATGATTCTTTTAAGTTGATTTATTCCTGAAGTATTGGTCCTACTAGACCCTACTCAATGTCATCTCTAAATTAAGTAAACATGATTTCGATTATTATTTACTCTAACAAATTCTGTAATGACCACTCTAGGGTCTAGAATCATCAAGCAAACTTATATACTATAGGATTGACCACTTCTATTACCTTGAAGGGCCCCACATATCTTAATGAAAGTTTCACTAACTTTCTAAGAGCACACAAGATCATCATGTAAGCCAAAATAAATGATCAAGAAAAGTTTCATAAAATCTTCCATCCTTCAACACATCTTCTTAACTTAGAGAGTATGTTTCTCATTTTAAAGAAAAGTATTTAAGGAATCTGGAAAAAATAATGTGTATAAGTTAATACTATCACTACTTTGCATAGCTTCAGATAAGTATAACATGTCAATACTATCACCACTCCATGTAGCTCTTGACAAATATGATGATGAATAAGAACTGGAAATATGTCATTTCTAATTTATATCAAAATTATGGAATATATGTCCATAGTATACATGCATATAGCCGTATGACTTAATTTGATAAGTTTTATTTTTTAAATTTTGGATTCAATAAGTCTATATATTAGATCATACTCAGTAACAACTGAGTCACTGTGAGGTTAAATAAGATACCATCTTATCGCTTAAAACTCATATTCCTAATTCAACACTCTTCCCTTAGATATCTATGACCTAACAATCTCAGTAAAGTTATTAAGATTCAATAGACCACAAATCCATACTAATAAATCATAGAAAACATTTTTACATGATAAATATTTCTAGATGTATCATCTTACATATAAAAGAGATCATACAATCAATCTGTAATTGTATTAAGTTACTACTAGTTAGGCATACTAGTATCATATTTCACAGTTTAACTTATTTTATTATGCTCATGATCCAGAGCAAATAATATTATAATTAACATAATTTTCGTAGGCCAAGAATCACACCATTCTTTCAACTTTATATGGGGATAAAAAAAACAATATCTCCTTACTTTCACAACTAGAACACAAGTTAAAAGTTTTTTTTTAATGCCTAGATTGTAAAAATGTTATGTACCTATTATACCCTACTTGCTTCCAATGAAAGGTATAAAACATCTCTTCAAAACAACATGCATTAGGCAAAATAGATCAATATCAATCTATTCAAGGGTAAATAATAACATAGTAACTCTAATCATATATATATATATATATATATATATATATATATATATATATATATATACAAACACACACACACACCAAGGTTTTCCACCTTATGTGGTCTAAAATCATAAGTTAGATAAAGTGGAAATATATAATCTTAAAAACTCCTACTTACCCTCCCAAGGTTAAAAGAAAAAACCACAACTCAATATTACCCAAACACTAGCTACTTACCAAATATTGTAATTATGGTATCTTAATCTTTTTTCACGACTAAAAGAGAGATACGGTAACCATAAAGATGTGTCCATCCATTCAATATTAAAACTTCTCTCTCACTAAGACTAGAAAACATTCTCCACAAATTTCAAGGGATTACAATCAAATAAAATTCAGAAATAATTCTCATGTAATAGAATACTAAATCAACATCATGTATATAAAACTCCTTTTAGTAGCATCATAATAATGTCAAAAGAGAATAAGATAATAAAAATTATCCTCTATGCTAACTAAAAGAGATTACACTTCCTCCTAAACCACATATTTTAAGAGTGAAAATTCTATAAACAAACTCCTCATACAATGGAATTATCAAGAAACATAACAACACTCTACTAAGAAGATTTACATTGCCCTAGGTGGTACTAAAAAAATGGTCAATGAGATTTTCCACTTCTATGACTTATGAATATAGACACAAAACTCAAGAACATACATTTTGAAATTGAAGCATCCTAAGCTTATTAAACACTCGTAAAATTCAAAGAAAAATACTACTTGATAATCAAGAAGGATGTAATCATACTCGAGGTGTTCAATTTAAGTGATCAAACTATGGTAGAAATATTTTATTCAGAACTCATAAACAATTCTATATACCCATCTACCCAAGCCTTAAATACAAGCATCACCATTGTAACACTTGATAAAATGATCTTCTAAAAAACTCAAAGGGGTACAAGGGCTCTTAAGGGTATAAAATGATGAATGTCACAAAACTCCAATCATGGTGTAACATGGTTCCATACTGCGACACCATAAGTCCAAATTTTAGTGTAAAACTTCATGTCACTAGATTCACAAGACACAAAAATGGTAATGAACTTATTAGGTCTTAGAGTTAGAGCCACAACTCTGATATCATATGTAACAACAACATTGGATTAAACATAGAAATACATGATTTTTTTTAACTTAACACATATACCAAATATAAATTACACTATGATAATCTATAAAGACCATAAAAATATACATTGTGATAATAGAAACAATCATAATACATGACATAATACTGATCTCTAATATCCTAATAGTATACTTCATAATGAGAATACATAAAGTAACTACATTAACTCAGTTACAACTAAAATAAGTCTACATCCACCAATGTTTATTTATAATAACAAGTAATTATAACTCTTCATGATAATATTCAATGATATATATATATATATATATGTCTCCATGGAGTATGAGTTCCTTAAACTCTCTAGTATTTATGGCAATTTAAAGTGTCATCTCAATAGTAATACTATTGTGGGGAGGGAGAGCATCATCCGAGCACTTTTCCACACCAACCATGAACTAAAAATTCCCCCAACAATCTCTTATAAAGGAATGGTCCTCCCTTCATAGATGAGTAGATAATGACGATGCAATAATCTAACAAGACTAACAAGTACTCATGTGTAGTATGATTCTAAACTAAACATGTAGAGTATCATAGAAATCCATTCCATTTCAATATATCATAAAAACATCTGAACCATACTCATGAAATGATAATGTTTCACTAAATGTATTTTGGCCTAAATTTTTATAAATGATAAATAATAATGATCTAGATCAATCAAATTCATATAAACCACTTGATCAGATTACTTTTATCTATCATTATGAGACTAGTAAGATAGTGAAGTCAATCTCACTCTTTACTCCAAATTAGTAATACAAATTGATCAAATACAACTCAACCACAAAATTCATTTAATTTACATCCTATTCACATATAAAATCAAATGAAAATCTAAACATAAGAGTAACCAAAGCATACATTTATTTCATCAAATGCATGAATGAATCTTACATTATTTCTATTCCATACTAAAAATAATGACTATAGTCTATACCACCCAGGTAAAATATACATAACTATAGGTTTCAATAACCATAATTTGTTTTGAAACATACTACACGTATGATAATCTATATTACCATAGTCTAGTATTTTAAGACATAACTACCAATTTTTCATAAACAATCATATAAAATAATCTTAAATACACAGAAACTTAAGTGTTATATAAGAAACTATATATAACAAAGTAAGTCATCATTTTCAAACAACTCAATAACATACCAACATAGCTTTTTGTAAAATTTTTAAGTTTGCATTAACTTATATATAAGTCTTATCAACTGTAAAACACACACTATCCAAAGTAATAATCATGTATATAGTAAAAAAATCAATGTAGATATGAGTTTAAGTATAATAATTATAGTACGTACCATCTAGGTATAACATACTTTTATACTATGCTACCCTATGATATCACATACTATCATAGGTTCTCATCTACATAATAACACATAATCTTAAATTATTATTTTTAAGACTCAACTGATCCATGCAAATAATAAAAATCAAAAATAAATAATCATATCACCCAAGTACCACAACATATAAACACATTTCATGATACACCAATATGCACTAAGTATAGCTAAACATTTATACATAATAACATACTCATAGTATATAATACATACAAGTATTTCATACTTAATACATATGACTAAGGGTCAGTCATATTATCAATAGTGAGTCAGATAATTCATAACCCATTATGATTGTTCATTTTAATGAGTCATTACTTTTAGGAGACTGTTCATAGGGTTATAGTTCCTTATTTTTATGTAACTTAATGACTTATTCAAATAATATAATAAGCTATAGGTATAATCCCTATATACTAGTAATTTTACATCCTAATGTGCACCACATATAGGTATTCTAACAATATGTTATTTCTAAACCACTTTTTAGTATTTTAATCATAACTACCAAGCACAGAAATCAACAAATAAAGTATTTATAAATACATAGAACATACTTTGTGTACAATAGTTATAAAAATCAAAACTTCATGTTTTTAAAACATAAGTAATCCAATTTTATAACCAATTTATATTTGGGGGTTTACAAGTAATCATTCACTATCTTTAATCAACACTTTCAATTTTTTATTAATATTTTTTCTGAGAATATTAACTAAACAAATCTACCCCCATGGTTCTAATTATTAAATTAATTGTTACTTAGTACAATGTAACATTTCGTGTGACGGGTTTTATTATATCAAAGAATCTAAAAGTTTCATTAATTTTAACTTACAAAAAGAAGTAGTTATATTTTACCTATTTAATTCCATTTAGACATGGTTATGGTCATCTATACAATAATGACTAAGAATCTAGTTTCATTTTACCGCTCTCAACAATAGATATTAATTCCAAGATTTATGTCCAATGAAAAATAAAACTCTAATGTTAATGAAGCTAATATGGAAATCCATTACAAGACTTGAAAATTTATAACAAAAGCTAAATTTAATTGCTTATATAAATCAAGCTTACGAATTTCATCTAAGCCCCACTTCAAAAGATGGTTAATTATAAATTTCCCTCTAATAATGTTTCTATTGGCAAAGTATGATACCCATATATGTGATATATATTAATCCAATATTTTTTAACTAGATTTCAAGGTCTATACCACATGATTAAATAATAATTTCAGTCTATTTATGATTATAATAGTTTATAATCTTCTTACTTATTTCAGAAATCTCTTTTTAAATTAAATGAATACATTCCTAATGCCACTCAAATATACTCTTTAAAGTTAAGTATGTATTCTCCTAAGTATTCAAATAATCTTAAACAAAGCCTACTATTTAGCATTATATAAATATAAAAAAATTGGTTAATTATTGAGCATATAAAGGATAATAAACATTCAATTATATAGTTTATTTTGAAATTGATTATTTTGGATGAAATTGGGTGACACCTCATTTGGATAATAGCCATCCTCTAGTATATATTTACTAATTATAGAAGACCAGTTATACATACATTTGAATTTTATAATTTATGCAATATAAAATCAGATTATTTTATTATATTTATAAAATATTGTTCATCACCTATAGTATAAATCCTATTCTTAAATCATATAGTATCATTTGTATAAGGGAAACATCTCAATATATTGAATTTTGTTTTAAAGCGAAGCAGACCAGACCAACTTAATTTTGATCTAAGACAACAGACAAACTTGTGGTAAGCAGCACCTCAAGAATATAAGAATGTTGTATATATACCCCAGAACTTAGCATATGAAATCCGATACCCTAACCATAACTTTTAGACTAATTTTTCGGTTTGCTAACTTCAATTGATATCACTTATAGAAGCCATGATAGAAATAGTATTTAGTATCTATATTTTTTTTAAATTTTCCTACACATTTCATTATCGCCATACAGTATTTGTTTATGCTATCATCATAAAATTATAATACAAAATACATATAGATGCTACATATAATTCATATATATAGCAATAAGTGTGCATGAAGTTAAATGTCATAAAATAATATATGTATTATATGTAGCATCAATATGTGTTTTGTATTATACTTATATATATATATATATATATATATATATATATATATATATATATATATATATATATATGATTATTATCTTGTTTGGGAAAGGTGATGCCAATTGAATAACCGAACTATTTTTTAAAAGAACATATTGAGGGTGTAATTGGAAATTGATGCCCTACACTATATATTCTACTCCAAAGCATATAGTCTACCCTGAAATAAGGTAACACCTTAATTAGTGCATTCACCTTTCAAATCCTAAGTAATTTAAATGCCAAAGTAAATCTATATACCTGGACGGCATATGTCTAAGTAACTTTTCATCAATATAGAATTTATACATGCCAAAACTATATATATAATTTATAGTCATATAACCTAAATCCTTTTAATGTCACACATTGTATTTATGTATTAAAGGCATAGACTTTGTACTGTATAAATTTACATCCCTATAGTGATTAAAATTGTAATTGAACATGAGTATCTTAACATTCTACAATATAGACCTATGTTGTCAGTTTGATTTCTATAAAATAATATACAATTTTACAAATCTGTGACCTATCGAGGTGTTAATGGAATTTTTATATATCTATATTTTATTTATTTCCTACATAAATTTAATCATGACTCTTATATTCAAGCATTCAATTGTTCCCAAAAACACACATATAATGGATTGAAAATTGAATTACAACACCTACCTTGCATTCTCCATCTTCTTTTCTAAAATCATGTGCCTTGCTTCTTCTCTGGCTTTCTCTCTAAATCTTCTCCCTTCTTGGCTTAAACTATCCAAAATTCTTTCATAACTTTTTCTCTTAAACAGAAAATAGAAGCTAACTTCTTTTCTAGATTTTTATTTTTCACTTTCTTTTTCTTTTTATCTTTTTGGTTTTGCTAATTTTAAGACATCTATTTTTTTTTTCTAGATTGTTCATTTATTTCTCTTTTTTTTCTTACTTCAATGTTTTTTATTCATTTTGTTTAAAGCCAATTCCTTTTTATATTTTTATATGAAATTTCAATATCATATTAAATTAATTTAAAATTTAATTTCACTTCAGTAATTTAATGTTAAAATCTTAAATAACCCAAATTTAATTTTTCCTTTATTAAATTTGTCTCTATGTGTATTAATGATATATCATGTTAAGCACATAAAGAATTTATTTCTGTAATTTACCTACTCAGGCAATCACAAAAATAAAAATTTAAATAAACATAAAAAAAACCATTTTAAAATGAATTTTCTACCATGACTAATTATTGTGGTGTGTGCAGGGTTTTGTTATCTCTCTATCGACATGCGATGTCTCTATCTACATCATCATCTCCAATTATCCTCTCCCTCCAGCACACTCGAGGGATGAATTATCTTGCATCCAATTCATAACACATAGGTAATTAGATCGTATCACATAATAATCATAAGGTAATAACATATAATTAAAATAATATAGTAATATACTTAAATTATAAATGCATATATAAACCAATTCATAATAAGCAATAATGTATTATCATCTACCTAAGCAACATTATACTATCTTATAATAGCATATATCTCAAGCTTAGTCATAAATATAACCAAATATGAATTTGTTAAATGTAGATATCCACGGATAACCTACCAAGTTTGTCTGATGAGGAATCAGGATGTAGCAAAAAGGCAATGGTCTAAAGAGACTACAAACAAGGGGCATGATAAATTTCCACATAATTGAAGGGACATGACTTAGTTAAATGTATACAAAAGCAAGGATGACATATTAAAATGTCCATATAATAATTAATGGCATGTTCAAATGTCAAAGAAAACATATATGTGCATGGGGGCCATAAATAAAGGAGCATATTCAAATACTTGAATAAACAAAACAATAGTAAGGTAAGACATTCAAAGAAGTGCATATACGAAAACATAAGAAACTAATATAAAAATATCATAGTAGCCCATGGATCAAATGTGTTAGTAAAAAATATGAAGTGCATAACATATCAAGTACCCTATGAAAAATATAATTATAGATAAAGACATGTGAAAATACATATATGAGCTCAATACATGATAATGTATAGTAACCATAAAATTATATAACCTATAAGTATCCTGATGATAACACATAGATGCCCCTAATGTCCATATGACATGAGTGGAGGAAAATCCCAACATCTGAAATAAATGTTGGCGTGAAAATGGTTCTCAGCTAAATGGGTTTTACCTTTGGTTCCCTTTCACACTTATTCATTTAAGCTTAATTAGGCTCCTAATTATTTTTAGATGTGATTAGCTCCTAATTGCATATGCACAAGTTCTTAGTGCATGGTGGGTTCTTATCACCCCTAAGTGGGGGATAATGGCCAACTAACTCACCTAGTGGGAGGGCCACCTACTTTTTCCCCACTCTCCTCTTACTCCTATAAATGATACACTTATGTTGTGAATTCATGAGGAAGTGAGAGAGGGAAATGAAGTTTGAAGTACTTAGCATTTTATAATTTATTTATGAGTAATATATTATTTTCTTAGCTTTGTGTGAAATGCATCAATGGCTTCTACTATGGTAATGAGCTCCTAGATAGATCTTAGATGTGATTTCAAAACTCTTTCATGGTATCAAAGCAATCTCCTTGAGCCATTACTCATCCATTATGTCTATAATTTTCCCACACTCTATATTTTCATCCTCCTTAACTTTCTAAATGACATTTACATTTAAGAATGAGGTGTCAATGTATTTCTCTCTATGTAATTGGTGCAAGAGTAAAGGAATATTCTGCTTAGCATGATGAATATGGATTAATTTGCTATTCTTGTTGTCAACATGTTTGACCTATTCTAGCATGAAGTATAAGTCCATGTATGGTGGAGGAAACCATTTAGATTTGTCACACAACTATCACCCCTAAATCAGCTAATCAACTTCATGATAGTGATCTTTGGTCTTTTAATGGCCACTAATGTTATACAATGGAATTTTATTTAATAAAAATCCATGCTCAGGAAAACCATCATTGGCATTAACTTCCTCTACTCACAATTTTTTTGTAAACAAATACCATTCTACCACGCTACGTTCCATTCATGTGGATTGTTATCGATCTTCTATCTACTCTACACTTATAAAAGGCCAATTGTCCTATCCAAGAAAACCACCATGTCACATTTAGAGAGATTTGAGTTCATTTCAGTTGTTCCCTTTACCTTGTAGTCATATGGTGACATCATGCTAGTTGGATGGATTTATAATATAAATAGATCCTTCCTTATCTCTATCTAAAGATCATAACGTTAAATCTATTCAATATTTTCCTCTTAATGTTGGCTTCAACTAATTGAACAGTCTCAATGCATTCAACATCTAAGGGAGAATGGCCTATGGTTTTAGGTATGCTCACCCACATGGCAACAACATGTTTTATCTTCCTTGCTACTAGTCCTCTAGTCAATGTCTTTTCATATATGATAAAGCAAGCATAAAGCAGATATTTTTTCCATGCATAGAGGAAACAAGAATCATTAAGATCTCCCAAAATTGATTAATATTCACCATCTATGGCCTCCTCTTGAGCCTTCCTCAAGTGTTGGTTAATGAGAAATATCTAGTGAAGTTTTAAATAAGTGCATACCAAAATGAGGTATGGTGTAATATGATGGAAATGGATGTATGTCGTGTGATTTTTTGAATAACTTGGTAGATTGATTTCAAGGTATACATGATTTGTTGAACACAAATATCTATTAAGAGGGGAGGTGAATCATTAGATCAACTAAGACTAGTTATTTTAAACTTTTTAGAGGAAATACAAATTCATATGCAAGTCAAAGAACAAATGAAAAGATTACATATACACATAAAAACACATTACTCAATAGTTTTACATAGAAAACCCAAAAGGAAAAACCATGGTGAAAATGGCTACTAGAATTTATTGCTCTAATTCAGCCTCATTGTTAAATGCCTTACTAACTAACATCATTGGTTACATTCAACAACATCTAATCTAAGGAAGTACCCACTCCCTAAGAGGACGCTAATACCCTAACTGATCACCAAATCATTTTTTGTTAGCAACAACCAATCATAACTATGAATCTACAACCTTAGAATATAAGATGGATTCACAAACGAATCTAGATTAACTTCTTTGTTACAAGTCTAGTATGTAACTACTCAATCTCTGCACATTCTCTATGTTCTCTTTCTTCCTCTATACTTCACTCTCTATTTCTCTATCTTTCACTATATGTCAGTATGCATTTCAAAGTGACACTCTTCAAGTTGCTCTATAGCACTCTATCAATTTTAATGATAGTAGCATCTACACAATGAATAAAATGTCATGTATATACATTAAGTTTTAGGGTTTTACATTTCCACTTTGCGTTCACACTTCACAACTCCTTTTCCGGTTCTCATTCAATGTGTCATTAACATATACATTTTCCTATGTCTTGGTTCATGTTCTCCATTGCTATGTTTAGGTCTCTTTACTATCTTTGATAACTGCAAGATTCAAGTCATTATTGTAATGTTTCCTTAACCATCAACTAATTAGATCAATTAATCTTGAGCTCTATGTAGCCATAACTAGTTCTAATCTTTTTCAAACTTCACCATCAGAGAAAATTTAATGCAATCCTTTTATTCCTTTATTCACACCATCTCTAACCATTGAGATCCTTTTCCCATCTCTACATTTCCTATTATTATCGGATCACTTTCACTCTTTTTGATTATATTCAATATGCTTAACCTTTACCCTTTCTATTGTATCATTAAACTCTGGCATGTTTATGTGATCTCATTTTTTTTAGTATTCTTGTAATGTTTTTACACCATTGATCCTTGTAGACTTGATCAATATTTAGCATGCCTTGTCCCTTTAAGAATGCCCTATAAGACTTCTACACTTTATCCTTTGGTAAAGTTGTAATTGACCTTTCTATTTGGATAATTTGTTGCAAGATTTTTTTCAATGGCTTTCCACGACAATTTCCCCAAATAATTTCACCAAAGGAATTGTTGTGGATAATTTTTCTAAAGGAATTCTTGTGAATAATTTCTATAAAGGAATGTCTACGTTCCATTCATATTTTCTTTAAGGGTCCACATACCCTTTGTCTTTTTCAAAAACTATCCTTCGGCTTTTTTATAAGGGTCTACATACCCTTTGACCTTTTCAAAAACTACCCTTCAATGTTTTTGTAAGGATCCACATACCATTCATATTCTTTGAAAAGATCCCTTCAAACTTTTTTCAATGGTTCACTTTCCCTTCAGAATTTTTGCAATGGTCCACTTACCCTTTAGACTTTTTCAAAAGATCCCTTCATAAGTTTTTCAATGGTTTACTTACCCTTCATAATTTCTCAAAGTGTCCTTTTGGAAACCTTTTTTGGTCCACTTTACCCTCAAAATTCTTGAAAAGTACCCTTAGGAAATGTTGTTACAGACATTTTATCCAACAAGACTTAATCAATTTTTTTTAAAGAATTCTCCATGACATTTTTCTAAAAGAATTGACTAATTTGGGTTCTTGACACTTGCATACTTCAAGTTATTCTCATTGCTTTAATCATTAGATTGAAATAAGTAAAGACATTTTGGAAACCCAATCAATCTCAAGAAGTAATGACATTCTAGAAACCTGATCAACTCCACTAGACTAATTCGGGTCCTTAACACCACTTGACTTATATAAAACAACAAAGAAGTTAAGTCACTTGATAAACCCAATTCACTCCTTGACCCAGTTGGGTTTTCTGCAATGCTTTACTTATGAATCTTTATAATTAGAAGTACTTTGAGTTCATGAACCCATTTCACACTACCTTGACCTAGTCAAATTCTCATCATTGCTTTACTTATGACACACTATAAGTCAAAGCAAATGAAGTTCACATACCCAATTTGCACTATCTTGACTCAGTCAGATTCTCTGCATTGCTTTACTTGTGAAACTTTATGAGTCAAAGCAATTGAAGTTCACAAACTTGATTTACACTTCCTGACCCAGTCAGGTTCTTGATACAGATCTACATATAAAACTTTATAAGTAGAAGCAATTAAAATTCACAAACATGATTCACATTCTCTTAACCTAGTCAGGTTTTTGACATGACTTTACTTATGAAAATTTATAAGTAAAAGTGAATGAAGTAAATGGACTTGACAAACCCAAATCACTATTCCTTTGTCATTAATGTTTGTCTATTTGACATCAATGACAATCTTATAGATAATCTCCTTATACACCATGATACTCAAATTTCCAACAATCACCCCCTTTGTCATTGATGGAAAAACATACTCAAAATGACTACCCTTATTCATTCCTACACCATTTACTTTCTCCCCCTTTGACATTAATGATAAAGAGTCCTTATCATATCATGGAGATGCGCTACGTCTTTGGTGTTTGGCTATTCTAATCCTTGAACCTGGCTGGTTAGAGCACTTTGTGAAGGACTCCCCTTTAGGCAATAGCATATTTTCCTAAGCTTCTACACAGGCACTTCAAATGTAGCTCTTTTGACTCCTTGATTATCTAGATGAGCATGTATATAGAATTGGTCTAAAACACCAATCAAGAATTGGCCTATCTTTGTATAGACATGCATAATAATCTTGAACCAGCATACTTTTGTCATCAAATTACAAAGAAACTATATTTTTCTCACCAAAGTACCTTTTCCTTAATCTAAGAGTTAATAATGTTCCTTAAATACTCCCCCTAGATTCATTCCCTATCACTAAAAGTTAGTGATGTGGTGTAGGAGCCACTACTCCCAACTTCTCTCTCAGATACTCAAATTGCTCCTTGGTAAGAGGCTTGGTAAATATGTCTATAATTTGGTCCTTTATTAGAACATACTCGATTTTGACCTCTTGTTCTGCAACCCTTTCTTTCAAAAAATGATACTTGATGGATATATGTTTGGTTCTAGAGTGCATCACTAGATTCTTAGAAATGTTTATGGCACTTGAGTTATCATAAAAGATAAAAATAAATTCTTTAAGTTCTACCTTGATGTATCTAAGAGTTTTCTTCATCTATAAGAATTGTGTGTAACATGTTGTTGCTACTACATACTCTAATTCTAATATAGAAAGCATAATTGACTCCTACCTTTTGCTTAGCCAAGACGCAAGTCTATTTCCAAGGAATAATGCACCACCACTAATACTTCTCCAATCATCCATAATTCTAGCCTAATCAGCATCTACATATGCAACCAAAGTGATATTTTCACTTGGAGGGTACCATAGACCATAGTCAAGTGTGATTTTGATGTATCTAAAGATTATTTTCATGACATTGACATGTGATTCCTCATGTGCTGATTGATATCTTACAACCATGCATACAGCTTGCATGATGTCTAGTCTTAATTTAGTTAGGTATAGTAGGCTAGCTATCATTAATCTATACATTATGTTATTCACATTAGGGGATCCATCTTCTTTGCATAACTTGCATCCAATTATCATGGGAGTACTAACTGGTTTGTTATCTTCCATTATAAATTTCTTGAGCATCTCCTTTGCATACTTGGTTTGAGATATTAAAATCCCTTCATTTGTTTGTGTAATTTGTAAACCAAGAAAGAAGGAAAGTTCTCCCAGCATAGACATTTCAAATTCACTTTGCATTTATGTTGAAAATTACTTACACATATTAGTATTTCCACCTCCAAAAATGCTATCATCTACATAGACAAAAATGATCAACATGTGTTCACCTTCAGATTTATATTACAAATTGTTGTTTGTACATCCTTTGTTAAAGTTTTGTTGTTATAGGTATTGATCTAATCTTGAATACAATGCTATAGGTACCTATTTTTGACCATACAATGCCTTCTTCAATCTACACACATAATCTTCTTCATCAGTTAGCTCAAAACCTTCTGCTTGTTTAATGTATACTTCCTCTTCTATGTTTCCATTTAAGAAGGTTGAATTTACATATGTTTGGTAAACTTTGAACTTCTTATGAGCAAAAAAATCCAAAAACATTTTTATTGCTTTCAGTCTACCTACTCAAGCAAATGTCTCTTCAAAGTCTATGCCCTCTACTTATGCATATCCCTTGCACACCAATCTTGCTTTGTTTCTTATGACTACTCCATCTTCATTAAGTTTGTTTCTATAAACCCATTTTATTCTTATCACATTCTTGTTTTAAGGTCTAGGAACTAATTCCTATATTTTTTTTCTATTTGACTAAGTTCTTCTTCCATAACATTTATCTGATTTTCATCCTTGTTGGTTTCATTGAAAGTTTTAGGCTCAATTTATAAAAGTAAAGCAAAAATTACTTGCTCCTTGTTCATTCTAGCTCTTCTCCTAGTCTGAACTCCTTCACTTTTTTTTCCAATTATCTACACCTTGGGATAATCTTTTTGAACAAACTTGGGAGGTGCCTTTACAGTCTTTTCTTCCTCCTCTTTAATATCTTCTTCTCCATCTTCTACTTCTTTTATTTCTTCAATTTTGATCTCCTCATTAGGCTCAAATTATTTGAATCCTTCTTCTACATTGACATTGATGCTTTTAACTATTTTATGTAGCCTCTTATTGTAAAACACATATGCTTTACTCTGAGTAGGGTAACCAATAAAAATTCCTACATCACATCTTAACTCAAAGTTTCCTAGTTTTCTCTCTTTTCTTCTAATGTGGCATTTGCTTCCAAACACTCTAAATTACTCGACTGATGTAGGCTTTCCATAACATAGTTTATATGGTATTTTGTCAATTTTCACCCTCAGATGAATTCTATTTAAGATGTATATTTTTTTTTGGACTGCTTCTCTCCAATATCCATCAGATAGTTTAGCCTCTTTTAACATTGTTCTATCCATCTCCTTGGCGGTCCTATTCTTTCTCTCAATAACTACATTTTGCTATGGAGTTATTGTAGAAAAGTAGTGCTTTTTAATCCCATGTTTCTCACATTAATCAATGAATTCATTTGAATTGAATTCTCCACCTTTCTTCTCATTTTATTTTCAACCATGGCTCTAAAGATCTTAAATATCTCAAAGGCTTGAGATTTTTCCTTTAAAAAGGTTACCCATGTCATTTTTGAGTAATCATCTAAAAATAACATGAATTAATGAACCCCTTTTTATCCTTTTATCTTGGTGGGACCACAAATATCAGTATGAACTAATTGTAGAGGCTTTATAGTTGCATATTCTTTTGTTTGAAATTTGACCCTTATTTGCTTGCCCAACTGACATTATCTACATGTAGTATCTACAAGTTTGGTTATCTTGGGTATATGTCTTACACACTTGTTTGAACTTGCTTTGATTATATTATTAAAATTGACATGTCTCGTTCTCCTATGCCACAACTAGCTTTCATCAATCTTTCCTAAGAGGCAACCATCATTGTTTGCCTCAACAAGATTGTAGATGTTATTCTCAGTCCTTTTCCCTAATGAAACTTTTTTTTCAAATATCTTTAACTTACAGCCTTCAGCATCAAATATGACCTTTTATCCATTGTCCCACATTTGGCTAACACTTAGTAGATTATGCTTCAGTCTTTTGACAAAAAGAACATCATGTGTAGGAAGCTTACCATCAATATGCAAGGTTCCTTTGCCTTTGATTTTTACTATTGTGTTGTCTCCCAAACTGATAGTTCCTTCTTTGCATTTTCTCAACTTGGTGAACTTACTCTTGTCACCAGTCATATACTGAAAGCATCCATTATCAATTACCCACAGATTCTGCTCTTTGGCATGGAGTGTTGTTTGAGCAATCAAGGATTAAATTTTCACTCTCCACATTTCTTTAGGTCTTTCATGCATCTTTTTATTTTCTTTCTTAGTGATTTGTGGACCTTTTTTCCAATGAGGAGACTTGCCTTTCATTACATTGTTTACTTTTGGCATAGAAAAGCTAGTCCTACAATGTTTATCTATATGACCAAAATTAATAAAAGTATAGAATATTAAACTTGAATTTAGCAAAGGATCAAATGAGTTTTTACTTAAAAAACTAATTCTTCTAGGAAGAACAACTCTACATTCAATGGACCTATGACAAACTAATTATAGATGTAACAATATCCAGAAAAGGATGAATAATACCTAGTCATAAAGTTCTTTTGTGCGGTATGATTATCTTTCATACTCCTTTGTTTCTTCAAGTCTATCACTTGAGTAAATCCTACTCCATCTTTGATTATAGACTTTTTTCAAAAATTAATTCTCTTCACTTTCTCTTGGCTTGGATCTTTCGTAGTGTCCTTGTTGACCTTCTCCTTATTTTCTTTAGCTCCTCTTCATATTTTAAAGTTATCATATAGATTGGTCGACGTACTAGTTGATGAGCCATTTCCTTTCTCATATCCAAGACTAGATTTTTCATTTGAAGGTTTTTGACCACTGATTAATTCATTAAGAATGTTTGATCCTTTTGTCAACTTTAGACTTTTATCTATTTGAATTTTTTGCATTCTCATGTTCTTTCCTCATAGTTACTATTTGTTCCTCAATCTTTATGCATTGTTTATACTTTGTTTGTAGTTTCATCTTAAATACTTCTATTCTTTTGGCCTCTTGAAGTTAAGTTTTTAGAGTCACTACCATTTGATCAGATTTCTCAAGCTCTCTTTTCCCAAGTTTCTTCTATTTTGAGTTCTCTTTTCTTATTTTATCAATCTCTTCTAGATCACAAACTAGTTTACCTTTTAAATCAATTTTACCTTCCTATTATTCATCTGAATCTTCATCTTATTCTTGATTTATGGAATAAGGTTCTTCTACCATGAATATAAATTCTTTTTCCATTTCTGAAAAATCATAATCATGATTATCCTCTGAACTATCACTATCACTGCTTTTCACTGACTCATTGTCTTCTTTTATATATAGACTTTTCTTGCTCTTGAACAAGTTATTCCTTTTAGCATAATGAGGTTTCACCTTTTTGCTACCATTTACTTTCTTAGAGTTGTACTTTTTGTTATGAGGACATTTGGTAGTAAAGTGTCCTACCTTACCACAGTAAAAGCATTTGAAATGTATCTTACCTTTATATTTTCTTGATCCTCTCTTCAATATTTGACAAAGTTATCTTCTTCTCCATCAGTCTCCTTAGATTCAGATGTAGATGGCTTTTTTTTTTTTTTTTTTTTTTTTTTTTTTTTTTTTTTTTTAACTTTATTTTCTACTTTGAATGAAACTTCTCTTTTGAAGGTGTCAGTCTCAACCATTCTCGTTTCATAGGCTATAAACACTCCATGTAGATCATCCACTATGAGCTTGTATAAATATCTTGCTTCTTCAATTATAGAGATTTTGGAGTTATATCTTGATGGTAGGGATCTTAGAACCTTTTTGACAATAGTTGACTCTTCTATTATTTCTCCAAGTCCTCTGATAGCATTCACTATTTCATCTACCCTGACGAGGTAGTCAGAAATCTTCTCATCTTCATTCATTTTAAGACTTTCAAACTATCCTTTATATGTTTGGAGCTTAGCTTGCTTCACCTTGTCATCTCCTTCATAGATGCTTTTCAACTTGTTCTAGATGTCTTTTTCACTCTAACAGTGCATTACTTTGACAAACTTTAGATTTGATAGTCCACAAAGAATGACATTCTTTGCCTTGGCATTGTTTTCATATGCCTTCTTAGCATCTTGATCTATAGGAGGTAAAATAGGAGCCATATATTCATTTACCACAGACATCCATACATCAAATCCTAATGAGGAAAAACATGCTTCCATTTTTATGCTCTAAAAATCATAGTTAGACCCATCGAACATAGGTGCTTTGTTTGATGAGGATCCTTCTTGACTGGCCATTATGTTCACTGACCAAAATCTACCTCAGTTGATTAAGCTTCTCCTAAGGAACCCTAGGCTCTGATATCAATTGTTGAACATAACTACCTACTAAGAGGGGGTAGTGAATCAGTAGATCAACTAAAACTAGTTCTTTTAAACTTTTTAGAGGAAATACAAATTCATATGTAAGTCAAAGAACAAATGTAGATATTACACATACACATAAAAGCACATTACTCAATATTTTTAAATGGTTGTTAGAATCTACTATGAAAATGGTTGCTAAAATATACTATTCTAATCTAGCCACATTGTTAAATGCATCACTGGCTAACCTCATTGGTAACATTCAAGAGCACCCACTCTAAGGAAACGCCCACTCCCTAGGGAGACACTAATCCCATAACTAAGCACCAACTTAGTTTTTTGATGACATTAACTAATTATAACTATGAATATATAACTTTAAAATACAAGATGGATTCACAAATGAATCCAGCTCAATTTATTTATTACAAGTCTAGTCTTTAACAGCTCACTCTCTACTCAATCTCTACACATTCTGTGTGTGTCCTTTCTTCATCTCTACCTCACTCTCTATTGCTCTATCTTTCACTCTATGTATGCATACATTTCAAAGTGACACTCTTTGAGTTAATCTATAGCACTCTATCAATTATAACAATAGAAAAATCTACATAATGAAAAATATGTCATGTATAAACATTGAGTTTTAGGGTTTTTACATTTCGACTTTGTATTCACACATCACAATTCCTTTTTTGGTTCTCATTCAATGCATCATTGACATATACACTTTCCTATGTATTGGTTCATTTTCTCCATAGCTATGTTCAGGTCTCTTTACTATCATTGGTAACTTTAAGATTCAAGTCATTACTACATTGTTTGCTTCACCATCGACTGATTAGATCAATTAATCTTGAGCTCCATGTAACCATAACTAGTTCTTGTCTTTTTCAAAATTGATTGTTAGAGCAAATTGAATGTAGGCCTTTGATTCTTTTTTTCATGCCATCTATAACCTCGACCTCCTTTTCCCATCTCTACCTTTCTTATTATTATAGGATCACTTTCACGCCTTTTGATTATAATCGATATTCTTGACCTTTACCCTTTATATTATATCGTTAAACTCCAGCATGTTGATGTGATCTCATTTTCTTTTGCATTCTTGTAATGCTTTCTCACCGTTGATCCTTGTAGACTTGATCAATTTTTAACATGACTTATCCCTTTGATAATTCCATTTAAGACTTTCACACTTTTTCATTTAATAAAGTTACAAGTGACCTCTCTCTTTGGAAAATTTGTTATAATCTTTTTTTCAAGGGCTTTTTGGGATAATTTCCTCGAAGGAATTATTGTGAACAATTTCCTCAAAGGAATTATTGTGGACAATTTCCCCAGAGGACTGTCTAAGTGCCCATTATATTTTATTTAAGGGTCCACATACCCTTTGGCTTTTTTAAAAACTACCCTTCAGATTTTCTGTAAGGGTCCACATACCCTTTGATCTCTTTAAAAACTACCCTTCAATTTTTTTGTAAGAATCCACATACCCCTTAGACTTTTTGAAAAGATCCCTTCAAACTTTCTACAATGGTCTACTTTCCCTTTGAAACATTTACAACGGTCCACTTACCCTTCAAAATTTCTCAAAGTGTCCTTTCAAAAACTTTTTTTGGTCCACTTTCCCTTCGGACTTCTTTTAAAGTACCATTTGGAAATGTTATTGTGGAGATTTCATCCAACAAGACTTAATCAATTTTTTGAAACAATTCTCCATGAAATTTTCTCAGAAAGAATTAACCGATTCAAGGTCTTAACACTTGCATACTTATGGTTCTTCTCATTGCTTTTCTCATTATATTGAAATAATTAAAGACATTCTAGAAACCTGATCAACTCCACTAGACCAATTCAGGTCTTTAACACCACTTGACTTATATAAAACAAAAAGGAAGTTAAGTCACTTGATAAACCCAATTCAGTCCTTGACCTAGTTGATTTTTCTACAATGATTTACTTATGAATCTTTATAAGTAGAAGCACTTTGAGTTCACAAACCTGATTCACACTACCTTGACCTAGTCAGGTTCTCATCATTGCTTTACTTGTAAAACCCTATTATTTGAAGCAAATAAATTTCACATACTGATGTTCACTGTCTTGACTTAGTCAGATTCTCTGCATTGCTTTTCTTTTGAAACTTTATGATTTGAAGCAATTGAAGTTCACAAACCTGATTTACACTTTCTTGATGTAGTCAGGTTCTAAACATGACTCTACTTATGAATCTTTATAAGTAGAAATGATTGAAATTCACAAACTCGATTCAAATTCTCCTGACCCAGTCATGTTTTTAACATGGTTTTACTTATGAACCTTTAAAAGTAAAATTGAATGAAGTACATGGACTTGACAAACCTGAATCACTATGCCTTTGTCATTAATGTTTGCCTATTTTACATCAATGATAATCTTACCAAAAATCTCTTTATACACCATGATACTCAAATTACCAACATGATTTTCAAGAAAATACTTATTTCTTAGATAAGGATAGGAGGAATTATACCTTGAGCCCATTAAAATATGAAGAAGAGAGAGCACAATAGTGTTTGCCCAAGAGTGTTGATGGTATCAGGCAAGGAGTTACTAAGAAAAGAAGAGTGGGAGAAGGCATGTTATGCACTCATGAAAAATATGGTGTAGAATGCAATGAAAATATGGAGGAGACTCATTCATGTAAATTAAAGGACTTCCTAGATGAGATCACTGACCTTTTATTGAGTGACTTGCTAGAAAAACTACCACTAGTGAGAATTATTAGTCATCATAAAGATCTGATCCCAAGATCAAATTTACCAAAAAAATTTGTGTATAGGATGATGTTTATGGAAAATTAATAAGTACAAATAAAACCACATGAATTATTGAAGAAAGAGTTGATAAGGGAAAGCTTAAGCCCATGTGTAGTACCCACAATGTTGGCAAAAAATAATGTGGATAGTGGTGCATGTGTATCAATACTAGAGACATTAAAAAAATTATGATCAAGTACATTTTTCCATTTCCATTCATCAACAACATGATGGATTTCTTGAGTGGTACAAGATACATTAGTAAGATCAACCTAAAGAGCATATATCGTCATATCATAATCCATAAAGGAGATGAATAGAAAACAATGTTCTATAAGAAGGAAAGGATATATGAGTAGTTAGTTATGCCATTTAGGCTAACTAATATACTGATAACATTCATGATATTGATGATTGAGGTGTTGAAACCATTCTTTTAAAAGTATGTTATTATTTACTTGGATGATATTTTGGTGTTTAGCAGAACAAAATAAGAGTTTCCATAAAAATTTATTTGATTTGGTTTTTTTTTTTTAAATTTGTCTTATAAAGCACCTACTCCCAAAAACATTTACTCTAATTATCTCCATCCCACACAAATATATTCCAAATCATCTTATTTTTCCTAGTCATAATGGGTTGTGTTTTTTTGTGTTTATTTAGGTCTATAACTTACCAAATCTAAATAAATATTTATATTAGTTGGTGTTTGGACCACTTCACCAAATTGATGTGTATTACTCAAATCACACATATTTATGCCCCAATATGAACTAAATTGGTCCTATCCCACATGAATGTGTCCTAAATAATACACATTTTTCAAAACTGGAAGTAGATTTATTGTGTTGATTTAAGCCTATAATAGTCCTAATTACATACAATATCAACATGAAGGGAAGGGGTGGTATAGTGTGATCAGGGCACAAAATGAACATAAATTCCCCCAATCACACCTATTTGTGGGTGAATATTTCCTTAATTAACTTGGTTACATATGAATGTTCCCTAAACAACATAAATGAGTGGTTATGTGTGTACAAGTTTTATTTTGTTTATTTTCATTTATAATAGACATAATCCCATGGAATTTTAGTTAATTTGGATATATTCCACTTAAATATGCCCCAAAATATAAAAATTTTCTTTATTCATAAGTGGTTAGGGTTTTATTGTATCGATGTTTTCCTATAAAGGACCTAGTAGTATGAAATATTAATAGAAATAGGTAATTAAGGATGTAGGAATCACCAAATATATGTGCATTAAACTAGTGGCAACTAATTTTACCCTAATTAAAATTAAATTGGTTTTCACAAGTACGTATGTCATTTAAATTATACAGATTTCCCAAGTTACAATTTACACTTTATTTCTAATGTTCAATTTAACATATAATGGAACTAATTTCATACAATATATAAATGGGTGGATTTACATTTGTAAGTCATAAAATCAACCTAATTTATACCAATCATACTAGTCTCAACTTGAATTTGACCAAACTTAACTTGGATATGTATTAAGTTGCCCCAAAATCAACATAAATAGGAAGTTGGATATGTCTAGGGTTTTGATGTGTTGATTTTTTCTTATAAAGGAGCTAAAACCACATATTTTTTTCAAAAATTATCCCAATTCCACAATAATGTTCCCCAATCATATGGTTATTCCTATGTCACAACTAATTCGGATTTATTGTGTCGTTTTTCCTTATAAGGGAAATAAAATCACATAATTTTTTCAAAATTTGTCCCGATTCCACACAAATATGCCCCAAATCATATGATTATCCCCATGTCACAATTGATTGAAATTTGTTGTGTCAGTTTTTTCTTATAAGGGAGACAAAACCTCATAAAATTTTCAATTTTTATCTAAAACCCACATAAATGTGCCCTAAATCATATGATTATTCCCATGTCACAACTGATTGAGTTTTTTTATGTCACTTTCTTTATATAATATATTTAGTTTCATGTAATATCAATAGAAACGGGTGGTTTGACATGTGAATATCACCAAATATACCTTCATTACTCCAACTCCACCTATTTGTTCCTTTGTTTAAACTAATTATCACAATCCTAAATGAATGTGCACAAAATCATCTAAATTTGCACAAATTATAAGTTAATGTGTGTGTGTGTGTGTTTTTTTTTTTTTTTTTTTTACAATTTTGACCTACAAAAAACCTAATCCCAACAATATCAACGTGGAATTTTTGGATGTGTGAAACTCCCCAAATTGACTTACGTTTCCCTAATCAAACTTTTTTAGGTTTGACTTTTAAATGAACGCCCTTTGAGTTGTCTATAGTTAACACAATTACAAGTGATTACTCGGGTTTTTTATGCCTATTTTGTCTTATTAAGGATATAACAATATAGAATTTATGAGTTGCATTTAGAATTTTGTTTTTCTGTTGATGATAAGCATTTTGACAAAGTTACTTGTAACTTCATCATTTTCATAGTATAAAATAGAGGAAAAAACTCCCTCAAAAAATAAGGTTAATATGTTGGCGATTGGTTTTTCATGATTATAATATAAAAATGAAAAAAAAGTATGTCTTCCTTCTTTGACAATAAGAGTGGTGAAAGGGGGCTAGTGTGGATTAGTGTAAATACTTCTTAAATCATAATCAAAAGAGACCCAAGGCTTCAATGGCATACACCAGTCTAAATTGAATTATTTTAATCCTTTTAAATTCACCTTACCAAAGCATAAAAAATATTTAAATAAAAATAAAGAATTTATAATTATATATATCTATAAAACAATTTAATACATTAAAACATTCCTTCTATATTATAAGAGCTTAAACTCTTTCACAAAATAAATATTATAAACTTCCAAATAAAATCTAAAAGAGAGATCTTTGGTTTTCTAAGAAGACAAATAAATTTATGTCGAAGCCTTCTTTGCTCTTCTGTATATTTTCATTATCCAGCCTTCTATAATTATATATACATATTTATTTTTGTCCTTCATGAAAGGCTGCAAAATACAAAATAAATATTACAAACATAAATTTATAACTACACAGGATTTAAATATATAGCAGCAAATTTCCATTTGAATACAATATCTAACCATCCAAAGACACAATGATTATATTGTAAAGTCAACAAGGGTTATTCTATGGAAAAATTAACAAGTTGAAATGAGCAGCCAGAAGTTTGGATGATCAAATTTGACAGGTTGATCCAACTTTGAAGTTGACTAGTAAATTGAATTTAGTTTGAATTCAATTTAAACATTGCTAACTAGTAGATAATCAAACAATTATTTAGTTAAATGCCTAAACATTGCTTATTAAAATGTCAGAGAATTACAATACTAAAACAACTTCATTTTATATATTCTTTCTTAGTCAAATCGAGGATATTAATCATATACACAACCACATTCTTGTCTGATCAAGAAATAAATGGTTCGCAAAATGTTTGTGTAATTTTCAATCTAAGAATATGTATCATTATAAAGGTAAAAGGGTTGTCGGGATATGAAGCAATTTCCATTCAAGAATATGTATCATTAAAATGTATTGTGAGACTCATCAAAAGTAGAAACCACCGATCGCTATGCTATAAGGATATGACTATAGGAAGATTAATCAAATTGACATGTAATGAACAAGTATTATTTATTATTGCCTTTTCAAATGATCAAAATCTATAAATGGACAGTTTATCCACCTTTATTTTTTTAATTTTTTCTTTTTTTTCCTTTTAAAAGACAATAAATTCATATATGCTACTAAATTTTAAATGATAGTATGTTTTTAATATCCATGCCCTCATTATATTGAATATCATTTAGTATCCTTTTAGGATTGATTGGCACCTTAGGCTTGACCTTTTCATCAACTATTTCATAAAAAATATGAGTTAATAATAGGCATTCCTGACTTGAGTTCACATCTAAAGTATGTTCTACCATAGAAAATAGTCCACTTGGGCTTGTAGATTGACCATGACTCACATTTACTATCTTTGGTTTCCACATATTCATTTTCATTCTCTCTTACACTCTAGGGACTTCAAACCTCTTTTTTTGACTTGATGTCTTTCTAACTCTATTAGGACATAATTTTTCAATGTGTCCCACATTATGAAAATTATAGCCAAAAAATTATTCATACTTCTTGACTAATGATTCCTTTCATAATCCCATACATATTCATTTTTAGATGGTCTTATACACACTCTTGCTCTATGACCAAACTGATTACATGTAAAACAATAACCATTGAAAGAGTTATCATACATCATAGCATTAAGTTGTCTAATTAGTATTTTCATGTTAACCTTCTTGTCTTCATTAGCCTTCTCCTTGACTTGAGTTGCCTCCTTTTGGTCTTCTTTGAAACCAAGACCTGTCTTATCACTTGTATGGTTTTGAATACTCAGGATGTTATCTAAATCATCAATACTCTTTTCAAAATATATAAAGGTCTTAAACTTTATATATGCTTAACCCAATTTAGATTTCAAAGATTTCATTTCAGTTCCATACCTAGTGCATTATTCCTCTTTAGCTTTAGGCTTGTTATCATAATCATCATCTAGGTTTATACTTTCTAGATGATCTCATCATGCTCTTTAAAGTGTTACTTAGTCTCTTTTCAAACAAATTAATGTGTTGTTCATAGTATTTAACTAATGATATTAGATTATGAGTATTCCTTCTTAGAAACTTCAACTCCTTTAGAGCACTCACCAATTCTACCTCAAGGTTCACTTCAGCCTCTTCTTCATCATCTATAAGGATTTTCTATTTTGAGAAACCCTCATTATCTATTTCTAAAACCATAAATAAGGTTTAATTGGTGTCATGTTCATGTTCATTACTGTCATCATCACTATTAGATATAATTGTGTCACTTACATTAGATGAGTTATTATCTTATTTGGTATATAAAATTCTCTTTTTCTTGAATGATCCTTTCCTACTTTCATACTTCATAAAACCTTTCTTGTTTTTATCAGGCCTATAGACCTTATTATCATCTCTATGATGTTCATCATGTTATTTGTCATACTCAGTCTTATCCTTATTAGGACACTTAGATGCAAAGTGACCAATCATACCACAGTTGAAACATTTGAAAGGTAACCTACCCTTGTACTTACACAATCCAAACCTCAATTTCATTTTACTTATTCTTAGATTCATATGTGGCTTCCTTATGAAGAGGTCTTCCTTCACTTATTCTCATCTCATAGGTAGTCAAGATTCCATGAAGCTCATCCATTTTAAGTTTTTCAAAATTTTACATCTCTTCTAATGTAGGCACCTTAGAATCAAACTTAGGAGTTAGTGATCTCAATACCTTTTGAACAAATGTAGACTCATTAACTTTTTTTCCTAATCCCCTAATGACATTGATCACTTCATCAACCCTTGACATGTAGGATTTAATTATCTCATCTTTCTTCATACTCAGTCTTTCAAACTACCTTCTATGACTTTGTAATTTATCCATATTCATATTGGTGTCTCCTTCATAGATAGTCTTCAAAATTTCCCATATCACCTTGGCTAACTCAAAGTGCATGACCTTCAAAAACTCTACCTTTGATAAGCCATGTAGAATGGCATTATTTGCTTTAAAATTGTTGTCACTTTCCTTCTTGCATGTTGCATAAAATGGTGGTGTAGGAGGTGGAGTGTATCCATCCACAACTGATTATCATATGTCATGGCCTATTAACATTATATATGTCCTCATTCTAATACTCCAAAATGCATAATTAGTCCCATTGTAGAATAGAGCCTTACTTGTAGATAAAACTCCTTGAACTTGACTACTAACCATCCTTACTTCTAGGATATCCTTTAGGATGTTAGGCATGATTCAAATGACCATGATATAATTCCAATTATTGGAATCAAAATCAATAAGAGGTGGGGTGAATCAGTGTCTTCAAAATATTCATTCAATTCCACTTAAGCAAACATGAACCATTCTTACAAACATGAACATCTAGCAAAACATATACAACCATACAAGATCATGAAACACATTACATATGTGGGAAGGCCTCAAGGAGAAGAAAACCCACTAATTTATATAAATGGACTACATTCCTATAATAAAAAAACCAATCTTTATTGAAGCACCAAATCCACTTGGAGTACCGACCCCAACTAGTCAAGAACCCACTCAACTAACATTTAGAAAGTATGAACCTACAAGGACGCACCAACTCAGCCACCTAAAAATTTGGATCACCTTCATAAAAATATTTTTACCACACAATATATTATAATAAACTTATTTATCTCTTCTCACTCTTCTATCTCTCTCAAACTACCTTCTAGGCTTCTTCACTCAACTGAGTTTCTTCAAGATAGATTAAGTCATATGACCTTGATATCTATCTACAATACCATTTTTAGATATTTAAGAAATTTCCTCTACACCCATATGATTTTCTGAAATACCTCCTTTATCTCTTCAATGTGTTATTTCATTCACTTCTTTTCTCACTAACTAATTTGGCATATTAGGCCTTGTTCTTATACAATCCTCTAGCTCACACACCTATTTGTCAGCCATACATAATTGAAGACTTATATTACCCTTAAAATATGTATTATAACATATTTAATACATAAATAAATTGTTAAAATAAGTCATATATAGCTTAAAATACCAAAACCTCTTTTAGGCCTTAAGGAGACCTAATTCAATTAGGCCTTCATTAGTACATGTTACCCTTTGATCTCCTTGAAAAAAAAATAGAAAAATAAACATGAAAGGAACACTTCATATAACACTAAAATATACTTCCATTAATATCATCTTAGGTCTATGACACTTTATAACTCTAACCACCACTTGAAGAACAACATTAGTACTGCTCACATTAGGCCTTCAAACAAATAGAAAGGTCTGTCTAGAACAATTGAAGATAACATATTATTTATCCATAAAACCATGAAAATAAATCACATAACCATAACCTCAAATATCTCAGAAACTTTATCATATGAATTATACACTAAAAATAAGGGCATAGAGCCAAGCACCTCTACAACTCACTCACTCAAAACTGCCATTTTTCCTTAAAAGACCAATCATGATACCAATGACCTTAAACACATGAATGATAACTTTAAAAAACTTAATATATAATTATATGATCATATGACATATATATACAACATTAAAATATAAACATCATATATTCTAGTGGAAACTTTTGGTCTTATAGACTAATTTATAAACCTCACTACACACAGTTCTCACTAAGCCATTTTGGCTTCATCATTTTCACCATTGTACTTAAATTAAAAGTTTTATAAAAAGAATTAATACATCATAAAATTCCAAAATAACATCTCTATGCACTTTATTTTATCACTCTATCATGAAAACACATTCCCAATCATATTCTCACTATTGCCTGGGTTTTTCATTATTTGCACGATTTGACATGTTAACAACTGGCTAACTTCAATGATAATTTTAGCACACTTTAATTATATAACCTATCCATAAAAATTTATGGACATGAAACATTAGTCTCTACATTACTCTTCTATCAATTTTCTTGCTATGTCCAATACAACTTTTGACAACTACAGTAACTTCAAAAAAAAAACCTGTAACTCAAGATTTTCTATCTAATATCTCTAACCAATACCACTTAGAGTTATCTAGGATAGTATAATACAATATTAAATATCTTATCTAAGCATACCAATCCATTATGTTCACTTTTGATCAACATCTTCAACATCAGGGACTTATTAGGGTTCTAAGAGGGTTTAAATCTTTTTCCATTCTTAAAAATCATTCATAAATCATAGACCTTATTATATAAGACCCTTACCCATATAACATTAATATCTTATGTTCTCATGAAATATTTTTATGAGCTAATGATCACAAGAAAATCCTTCTCAGGTTGAGAACCTTTCATTCTGAGTACTTGAGAGACCTCAAAATTATTTTTCATGCCTTATACTTCAAAATATGACCAAAAACTACATGATAAAACTTAAAACATCATAAATCACATATTAAAATTCTTACATGATCACAAAAACCTTTAAATATTATCATGACCCCTCATTAAGCAACACACTCTCTCTTTGCTCTCTTAGACCTTGACCCACAAATCATGTTAGGTCTTAAAACTAACTGTCATGCCTCTTTCCATGCACTCTCCACCACTCTCACATACTAAATCAACCTATATCATAATTAACAACTTCCATGCATCCTTAACATTCCTTGACAATAGATCATGATACCTTATTAGGCAAGGTAGGGTCTAGAAGTGGTTTAGGTGCAGACTTGCCTTGAAGGTCTTACCCTTGTAGGTTTACCCTGAGACTCTCATGAGTGAAATAATGCCTCACATACATACTAAAGAAACCTCATATAATCACTCATGCATGTGTGTACTTGTCTTACCAACATCATGCTCATACCTTATCATAAGGTCTCTTTATGCCATGACTAGGCTTATTAAGCACTTGAAACTTGAAAACTAACCTTAAAACACTTATGAAATTATCTACACTTTAATTAAATGATCACACAATTCCAATAAAACTCTCAAAATAATGTGATTACTTACTTCACCAAACCTTACTATGCACACCTTCTCACAAGGTCTAAACTAGGCTTCTCAAGACACCATGTATTAAGAACTAGTACTCAAACATGCTTACCTCAATGATATTAAATAAGAACATTTTTTAGACAACACTCTCACACTACTATAATAATATTTTTTTGATAAAAATTCTCTCATAACCTTATGCAGACCTAGAGCCTCATAACCATGCTTCAATACTCACTTTACCATCATACCTCTTTGTGATAACATGGGAATATCAATCTAACCTAAACCTCAACATCAACCTTGGCATCAACTAATAGAAGAGACATTATTTTCCTTGAAATTCTCTCTTTCCTTCAAGTTCTCTCTTGCCTTCAAATTTTCTCTTGCCTACGAATTCATCTTGTCACATGGCTTCATTGTCACATTAAGCACAAAAGCTCATACCTCAAAGACCACTTACCATGCACCTTCACAAGATACACCCTTTTTACATCAATGATTAAAACATGCCATAGAGTTATCAAAGGACTTTGTGTTATCCTGAAACAAATTGATTGTTAGGATGTGAGGCATAAAAATTGTGGTAATAGAAGAATGAATCGATGAGATAACCAAGATGAGCTATGAATGGATTGAAAACATTTAATGATAAAATATAAAAAATATAATTAACGTATAATTTATTTGACATGGATGTAATCTTGAATATGAAAAAGAAGGAATTTGCAAGGTAGGATTTACCTCATCGGTGGCCTGAAATATACCTACAGATAATGAAGTATTTAGCATTAGAAGGTAAGTTCACCCTAATATTTTATCATATTTTTTTTTTGATAAATCACTTCCACATGTAAAAAAATAGATTTCCTTTATATCTCTTGAAATCATTAGAAAACACAACCATCACATACTAGATAAGTCATAATTACTAAAGGATAAGAGTAAGGAGATAAAACGATCCACTCCATGGGATAAGGCAATCTCAGAGGAGCTTTCAGTATCTATCGATTTTATTATATAGCTTTACTTTTTTAATCTTTGTTAGTGTTTTTTGGTTTGTTTTTTTTTTGTTTTTTTTAAGTTGAAGACATTCTATGTTTTATATCCCATTTTGGATTTGAGTCTTAACTTTAGGTCATACTAGTTTTTAAACTTGATAGTTATTATATCCCTGTAAAACCAACTTCTTTTAACTTATCTAATAAAAAAATATTTAATAAAAACTAAGCAACTACATTCACATAGGAGAGACCAAACCCTAGAGCAAGAGACCATTGATCCTATTGATTCTTCCATTCTTTTCACTACAACCCAAATAATAGATCCCAAAAAGAGAGTGAATTTTAATGATTTAGTATATATATTTTTATTTTATTTTTTTAAATACTCAAAAAAAATTTGTCCCTCCAAAACCCTCAAACTAGTTAGGGGTATCTCTCAAATAGTTTGCACTAGTGAAATCCTCTATAATGGTCATTTCAGAAACCCTATGCCTAAAAAAATGTGTGGTATAAACTACACCTCAAAGAGGAGTCTCAGGATGGTAGAGTGTCTTTTAGTCACCCCTCTAATTACCCATCCATATAAGTGCTTTAAATTTATGACCAATAATCACTTCACCTTCCACCTTTGTAGACATTGAACAACTTAAATATCAAGGACCACTCATTATCCCTCAATGGGTCAAAGAATTATAAAAAGGAAAAGGAAATAGGCAAGCACTATCCTAGTAGAGTTTCCCAGAGTATTCATTTTATTTTTTAAAGTATAGTGTTATAATTTAGAGGTGAAGAAGAGAAATGGGGTAGACAGTAGCACATGAGAAGAAATAGTTTTGGAACAAAGATAAAATATACTCCAATTAGCCAAAACTTAGAAGATAAATCCCAATTACCCCATTTAATATATAGAGAACTCTTGTTCTTTTATGGACTCAACTAGGGAGGCTATGAAATAAATGTATATAAATCATGAGCAAGCCAAACTGAGGTACTTGTAGAACCAAATTATTTAAGCCCCAAGATAAATTATAGATAATGTCCAAAGTGTATCCACTAGGATGTACAATATTTTGAATAAAATTATAATTTATAGAGGTGAATCCCATCCTACATGAGGGAAGGTGATAAAATTTTGTAAACAATTAAAATAAATTGAAAAAGGATAATTTTTTTGGTGTAATGTGTAAGGAATAGTGCATATAGCCATTTGAACTTGATGACTTCCCAAGATGCATCATGGGATCTATTTTATGTAATTCTAAAAATATATGGTGCCTTTAATTTGTATACACAAATGAAATTTTCGGTAACATAACTCATGGGTCAAGAGAAGGAGGCCATAAAGATCCTAAAGACGTGAGGGTCACATGTGGGATATCCTCTATAGTGTATTTGATAAATAGGCCCAATTTTGAATCACTTATCAAAGCAACTACCAATATATTCAAAGCATAACTAAATGGCACTATGTATAAGATCAATGAAGATAATTTCTAAATAATAAATTTTGTGAAGAATAATGTAACTAAGGCAAAGGCACTTAGATTTGGATTCAAATCTGATCACACAAGCTTGATGGGTGAATTTTATAATATATTTAAACCTTATATGCTTAATTATGACATTATTAATACGTAACTTGAGGTTGTTTATGCAATATTTGAAAAATTAAAGGTTATTGAGGAGGCTGCTAGGATAACATCTAGTACTTAGCTAACACCCACAATGATAATACAACCTCAAGTTCCATTCCATCTAGTAGTTTCTTCTCCTTCTCAGCCTACTAGTGCTTCATCGTCTCATATAATTTTTGCCATGTGAGAACCAAACTTTAATTCCCAAAATATGCAATAATGTATACTTCAATGGGACCCATTTTGATTCCTCTAGAATCTACAACATGTACCATAACTATTTTAGTTCTAACATCTATTATGCAATCATTTTCCTCATCTAATGATGTCATATCAGCACCTCTTTAGATATACATGTTTGCATTTATTTTTTATATTAAGTTGAGATTCATAATCACAGATATATTTTGGCATATATGAATTATATATATATATATATATATATATATCAATTTTGGTTGTGGGATTATATTCATATGCATATCTTTCAAACATGCATATTATGCATGAGTTTTGATGTATAATATATTATTAAACAATGTAAATTTGTATTTTGCTTGGAGGATGAGGCAACTCCTCTCTAAGCTTATATATACTTGTATCCTCCCAATTCCAAAGAGAGATGAATTTTTTCTATTAAGGTGAATAAGAAATGTCATGGATCATACTAAAAATTTGTCTTAATATGCATGTTCTATTCTTATTCAAATATGTGAATCATTGAATAAGTTCCATTATTCTAGTATTTTAGTATTTGGGTTGTGTATAAGTGTTATTTTGATACAATTATTAATATTGTGCAATAGCTAATTTTAAATCTTTGTGTTTAGTAATCATAAGCTTCCTTTGTAGATGTGCAATTGCAATCTTACAAACATAGCCACCTTTGATTATGTACACTGAAGTTTACTATTTTTTTTTTTTATATACTCTTAAATAAGTTTGACTATTTTGTGTGCTAACATTAAATTATAATAAGAATTGGTTTTCTAACTATTTTTTCCACCCATAGTTTAAGATCCAATTTAGAAGCGTTTCATCTAAATTTGAATCACAATTCTTATTTTTTGCCCTACCCTTCTCTATTTTTTAAATTTTATTTTGATCCTGCCCACCTTAAGTTACATTTACGATCCATCCATAGATCTCATGTAGGTTTATAATTACATCATATATAAACCATTTGAGGTAAATAAATTTAAACACCATTATTCCATCAACAAGTTATTTACAAAACCTAATACCTTACAACTCATACCTTGGAATGAATATTTTTCATAGATCCTAAAATATTAGAGGATACATATCCCACCCTTATAGATCCTTAAGAAATTTAGGTCAGATAGAGATGTCTTAAGAGGACCTAAGGCTTGATCATATTCCCCAATTAGAATAAATCAACTTCTTCCATGTATGATTACCTTATCTTGGTTATCTAGTTCTACTATTGATATCCCTAGAGATGTGCATGATTTGCCTATAAACCCTCAAAAGTATCTTCCTACCTTTTCTCCTTAAGGGGTTAGGATTTATCAATAACACATATAGGATTTCAAGACTATTTAAGGGATACTAAATGTAAACCATGAATATGTGACATGCATACTCTTCCCTTTTACCTTTCAATATGTTGTTTATTATTTGATTCTTAATATTTTAAAAAATTCAATTACATATTGGAACTAGTGTTAAGAAATATTTTTGGCATAGTTTGGATAGGTCAGTATCCCAAGTGTCATATTCTAGTACCTTTCAGGCATGAGGAGAGAGCCCAATGAACCAATTAGATCCTTCAATGCTAGATTCAAAATATGTATAGCAGAGTTCATAATGAATATAAACCTAATGAAGCATTAACCATAAAATGTGTAAGAATGCCTTAGATTCCATGAAAAAATAATTTCTTTTTAAAGCACCTAATATCGCCACCCTAACACTGGCCTATGTTGAAGCTATTAATATTGGTAGGTAGTTAAATACATAGTTATAAGCTTTGGCCCCACCTAATATTGGTTATATCTTTCCAAACCTCTACCCCATTCAAAATGTTAATAAGAATGTTGTGGCTCAAAATTAGAACCAATTGTATATGTATTTTCCTTTGTCCCATGTTTTACCTAATTGACACCTTACCTTTCTAAATAATCTTATGTCTGCACCTAATCCCAAGGTGGTTCTTCTAATTCTAAAAAAGCATAATTGGTTACTATTTATAAAATGGTATATAATCTAAGTAATGAGTTTATAAGCATGTAAAATTTAATGGGAAACACAATGGGTCAAATCATCAATCAAAATTTTGCATTTCAAAGATGTAACAAACCCTTCAATAGATCTAGAAACAACATAGAATAATAGTCACCTAACAAGATGCCTAAAATAAATATCATGGAATCAACACTACCTAATTAGTGTTGAATCTATAACATAAGTAAGTATGGTGAGATAGACTACATAGAATTATGCACCTCCTTTGAGATATTACATAAGTAAATGGATAGGTGTGAAGTATTTTTGAGTCAACTAAATCCACCTCTTTCCACTACTCTAGGTCCTTGTATCACAATGATGGTCTTTGAAACATATGAATTTCCTTTTAAAGTAGAAGATGAGAATGAACCTAAATATAATACAAATTAAATCCATGCCTTTCAACTTTTCTATAGGAATAACTATAACTTGATGAATAAGCAATATGCTACCACTTTGACATATCCAAACAATATTGATACTACTCTTCAAGATCCTAAGGAAAAAATAATATGCCTCCCCTAAAGGGAAAGGATTAGATGCAAAATAGTGAACCATGTAACAAACGAGGATACAATATATTCATATATATGAAAAATATCAATATTCATGAGTTCGCTCAAATTACTCAAAAAAATATTATTTTTTTTCAAATCCTTGACTAGGATATCATCCGTTGATAAATCAAAATCTTCTCATACCATCATGGTTATTTTGAAGGATAAACCTGAGGTACCAAATTTTCTATTAACCATCATAATGTTTATAAAGAATTTGCATTATTTTTTAATCCTGAACCAATGTGATGCTCACAATTATATGTAATAAACTAGGTTTGATCCCAGATAAATTTCAAAGAGTCATCCTACAACTAGATAAATCATCTATGCCATACATTGGGTAGTTGACAAATGTATACATTCATCTTTCCTTTGAGCCACGTTTATAATAATACATAAACATTTTGGTCATTAACATTCCTAAATCCTATGTCTTATTATTAAGGTATGATTGGTCAAAGACATTAAATGGATATATGGAAACAAACATCTCACACATGTGGCTACCTTGGAAAGGAGTAGCCAATTAGATCTAAGTAGACTAAAAACCAAACATGAATTACTTGATTACCAAATATAATGCCAATAACAATAAGGTTGACTTTGCATCCTTACATGTAGGTGTTTAAACCTCATGAATAAGAATTTGAAGGTCCTTCATTGTTATGGACTCTATGCATCGATGGTGTTACATCAATTCAACATTATATAATTGCTATAATTTTAGTCTACTCAAATGAGAAAAAATATCTTGTTGCATACATATTGTAATTCCATTGCACCAACAACTGAGATAAAGATAAAGCTCTAATCTAGGGATTATATTTCATACTGAGACACAATGTTAAATACTTATGAATATTTGGTATTCATAGCTTGTTTTCACTAGATTATAAAATAAATATCAATGTAAACTTACTTATTTAAGGAAATATAAACATATATTATGATATCTAATTAAGTCATTTGAAGTTTTCAACATCAAATCTATCACAAGAGAAGAAAATTAGATAACGAATTCACTTACATCTTCAACTATCAGCTTAGCACCACTCTAGGAGTCTAAAATGTGAAACTTTTCTATTAAGTTGGTTCCTTGCCCTTATGTCCCAAACAACATAGATAAATTCCAAGTATTTGATGATGATCAATAGATCATAAAATTTATGAAAAGTTATGGGGCCTTTGAATCTCAAGTAATAGTTGGATAGGATTTTGAGCTTATAAACATAGATGACCTAGGAAAATATGGCATATTATAGCTAAAATAGAATCATATACCTACGGGAATGGTCTCACTAGAATGATCTTTTGACATGGATACACAAGCTCAAAAAAATAGTCTAAAGAGAATGAATATAATTTTGTCAAAGTGAATGTTGGAAACATCCAAAATCTTTAGTATGTTAATCTAGGCATAAATTTCATTGAAAGTGGAAAATATAAATTGAAGGGACTACTCATAGAATATAAATATGTGATAGTTTGGACATACGAATACTTCAATGTATTTGATATAAAATTCATCACACATACTCTCCCACTGAAGCCAGAACACAAGCCCTTCAAGAAATTTTAGAGGTTAGTAAATCTAATTTTAAAACCCCTCATCTAGACAGAAGTTTATAAACTCTTAGATGATAAACTGTTGATCTAAATTCATTCAATCATATAGAACTTCATTCGTCTTCCTTGATATACCTTTATAGTTTTAGTTTTCTATTTTTTTTCAATACAAGTACCATCCTAATTCATAACTCGTTTATTTTAACTCATCTTCTCTATATTGTTATATATTTCCTATTTAGCGTTCCACATGGGTTTCTAACTTAGTGTGTATTTCAAATAAGAATGGAAAAATTAGGTTGTGTGTCAAATTTAGGAACTTGAATAGAGCATCATATAAATATAACTACCCTTTGCTTTCTTTAGATGAAGTAATCCATATTGTCAGTGGATCCAATATGATGTCCTTATTACATGGATTCTTAGGATATAATCAAGTTCTAGCATAATCATAAGATAAAATGAAGACTGATTTTACTACCAAGTGCGGCATTTTTATGTATAAAAGGATGTGTTTTCGCCTAATTAATGTAGGATATATCTTCCATAAAGATATGGAATTCACTTTTCAAGCTGTTGTTATCAATTACATCATCATCTATATGGATGACCTCATAGTGTTTTCAAAGAATAGGGTTGATCATATAGATCATCTAAAATAGGTATTTGATAGATCTAGAAGACATGGAATATCATTGAATCTAAAGAAGAGCATCTTTGGAGTTATTTAAGGGAAACTATTAGGCCATGTCATTACCAAATATGGGATTTCCATTGACCCAAAACAAATTGAGGGCATTTCCAAGATAATGCCTCCTAATAGCAAGAAAGAATTGAAGTCTTTATTTGGCAAGATAAACTTTGTGAGGAACAATACATATGTTATTGTCTCATATCTAATCGTTAAGCTTACACTTAGCCAAAAATAATTGGTTTAGAGAAGAGTTAAGTGGATGGAAAACATGAAATAATTTGATTTTAAAATCAGATCAGATAAGATGGTATGTGGCCAAGGGATCATCCAACTAATTACTACGATAGATCCATCTATTCATATTTAACAAATAAATGAAATGAAAGTATCTCATGGTGAATGGTATGCTCACGTCATATATTACCTACTCACATGTATGTGTCCCTTTGAGATTAACAGAGAACAAAGGTGAGACCTTAAGCTTCAATCAACCCATTACATGACTAAAAAGGGAGTTTTGTAATGAAATAACTATGAAGGCATCTATTTAAGGTGTGTGTCAAAATAGGAAGTTGCACATCTCCTAAATAATTTATATCATAAAATAGGTAGTAGACATCCATCAAGCAATGAAAAAACAAAAAATCTTGAGAATGGGATATAAATAGCCTACATTTTTAAAATATTTCCATAATAATGACATGACATGCCATGAATGTTAGGTATTTATAAAAAGTTAATTACATGCTAACATGACTTTATAACCAATCATTGATGGATGTCGCTTTTATCAATAGGGTCTTGACTTTGTCGGAGTGATCAATCGACAATCCTCAATAGGACATAAGTTTATCCTCACATCTATTAATTACTGTACCAAATAGAGGTTGTATCCATGAATAATTCTAGATCCCAAAATGTGATCAATTTTCTAGAATAAAACATACTCACCAAGTTTAGGACTCTAATTTCATTGGTCTATGAAAATGGTCCAACATTTTAGTTAGTTGAATTTACATAATAAGCCCATGATAACCATATTATAATAATTTTTTTATCAAATTATTACCCTTAATGGAATGGAGATACATATTTCACCAAAAAGAATATAATGGATGCCATTAGAAAATCAGCATAACACAAACCCCGATAATAGCATCTATTATTGAAGTATGCACTATGGGTAGACAGAATAAGACATAACCAAGCCCTCAAGTCTTCATATTTCTTATTAGTGTATGAAAATCAACCATTTTTTCTACCATTTCATTAAATATTACATGGGATTAGATGAAATAATCTAGTCCAGACTACTTGGTATATTTTAGATGAAAGATGCATGAAATTAAGCATTACATAACTTCAGCAAGCACCAAGTCTTATCAAAAAATGGTTTGATAAATATCAAAAATCAAGGCTTTTAGGATTTTAGATCTAGTTCTTTTATGGGATAAGGCACATGAAAATAAAGGGAAGCATGATAATTTCATTCTTTTATGGGCTATGCCATACTAAATATCTAAAATACTAGGTAACAATGCATTTTATCTAAAGGACCTCTAAGGTAATGACCTCACTTTTCCAACCAATAGATAGTTTTTGAAACATTATTTATTGGATACTCAAAATAGAGATGGTTCTGAATGTGATGTGCTCCCAATGAACTCTCAGAAGAATGCTTAAGCAAATAATTAAATAATGGGACAACAACTATCAAGGCTAGATGATAATCACAACTCACACTTATATATTCTTAAAATGACACTCTTCACAATAAAATTTCTTCACATCTTTAAAAACTCTACTTGAATTCAAATAATACATACCACCATATTTTATAAAGGATTTCAAGTCCTTATATATGAAAAAACCCACATAACTCTAAACATATTAATCCACCTAAGAAACACACCCTCCTCCACTTAGAGGAAATAAATACAAGATACAAATCATTCTCCATTAAGAAGAAGTAAACACAAACCTAAAAGTCTACACTACTAGGAAATAAGGACAAAATACAATCTTCAAGATAATTTATCCACCCTAATCATAGAAGGAATAGTAGATCATGATGAGATCTTTTTTAAAGTGTTCCAATTTATCCTAGGTCCCTTCAGCATCTACAACATGGGTGGACAAATATGAATAGTAAAAGTTATTCCCCACTTTCATGTGCATTATAAAAAGTAATGGATTCTATTTTTCATGAAGACCAAGCCCACTATTAAGGTCCCCACATGAAACTCATCCTATGCCACCAAATATGCATGAACAATGTTGGTGATTACACCTCAATAGTGAATTGTGTCATCATGAATAGTGTTTGACACCTCATCACTAAATAGTGTCCTACCATCTCATGAGCATGAATAGTGATTATTTTTATCCACATCAAAATGACTCTGAGTTCACACATATAAATAGGAGTAGATTGGGTTTTCTTATTTCTAGGGTATTTTTCTTACTTCCCTACATTAAATCTCTCTTGTTTTCCTAAACTAGTTTCCTATTTTCTATATTTTATTTCATAGTTAGTTATGAAACACCCACAAATATAGATAAGATAACTCAAGAAGTGCACAATTACCATCCACCATAATTTATTCTTATAGTACTCAAGGTTTTGGAATTTAGACACATGTTACTATTGGCACTAAATATGATGATGGTGTAGTAATACTAACTTGTGGTATCGAGCCACTTCTTATGGGATATTTCCCAATATGTGAAGATAATATTGGTTGAAATAAAATGATTATGCTCAAATTATATTTTATTGAGCTAGCACCCAAATCTCTAGAGGTATCCTCACTCAATTCCTCATAATGACAAACTTGTTTGGGTACAAAATTATACTCCAGATATTTAAAATGGTCAAATTTTATGTTGATAATAGGGTAAATTATCACTATTATTTCTTCATATGGGGGATCTAGTGAATGATATTTCACTACAAGTTTAAAGGGTGTAGGCACTTTTGGTGCATCTTCTATTACCAAATTCTATAGTGACCCAGTGCATACTTCACCCATTAAATGTTAGGCTTGATCTACAACTTAATTGCTTCTCTACTCCTTGTTTTGATTCAATTCAAGAGATCCTTCCCCGTGTCCTTCCCACTCACTATAGGTTCTCTCATCCCTTATAGGTTTTAGATATTCCATAACTTTGTGTCTTCTATTTTTATAATTCTATTTTCTAAGCTCTTGATTGTTAATCTGCTTGTCCCATTCCATTGTGCCTCACACACACATCCCCTTTTTCCCTGTTGTGCTACTCATATGTGAAAAGACTTTAACCTTCCATTATTATGGTTTTAAATTCATAATCCACCATAATTTTATTAAGATATATGCAAAATTATTTCAAAAATGTGCCTCTGGGCTTGTGCAAGAATTGATACTCTACTTCTTCAGGGTAGGAGTTATCGATACTACAAACTTAGGCACGTAACTATTCATCACTCCTTACCACCATATATCTATAGCTCTAATCCAATTGGAGTCAAGGTTCTCAAGCTTCTCTAGGTTCTCTTTTTTCCACTCAAGGTGTTATCCATGACTCTACCTTATGTGAGATTGTATCCAACTATCAGTACACATGATCAAGTAACATGTAAAAGAAGACCTCATACAAAACATCATACAGGTTCTTCTAGACTCACTTTTTTGGATTCTATTCTTTACAAGATAGATGTTTTAATGCAAATATATCTTTCACGTATTACATCTAGCACTCAATGTTATTGAGGGAAAGTCATATCATTATTCTATCACACCATTATAGCAACAAAATTTAACATGGGTCCCAACAATGGAACCAAATGCTATAGATATTTATGGGTCTCAATTCATTCTCTATCAAGTACTTATTTGGCTTTCCAAGTTGGGTCTAGACATATTACAAATAGGCATAAATATGGAATAATCATGTAGCAGTCAACATTTATCACTCAACTACATTGACATCAATTAACATAAGGTGCAAACCTTATGTGCTCCCCAAAAGCATAATAGATAAATAATCAAGGTCTGTGTTGGACTAGTTTTGCTATGGTGTAACTCATTATTCATAGTACTTGGTCATTTCAATAATGGTGTTGGTAGGTTTATTAGCACAAACCATGTTTGGACTAGGCTGATGGTCTATAGGTGCAAATCTTCTTAGGGGAGCTCATTTTGGTCATAAAGGCATAAGCTCATATGTGGTGGTTCTATTGTTTCAAGGGTGAAAATCTTTATCTTATTGGTCTTAGCACCATTTGGCATTAAGATGGATCAAGGGGATTGCTTTAGATCAAAGCTTTATGCTTAAGTTAGTTTTTTAGGCACAAATATCATTACTTGTCACGGGGCCTTTCTTACACTTAGATTATTCCCACATAATTTGATGACATCATCATAAACTATAGAGATGGCATTAATGCTCTGAACCAAAACTTTATTTAAATGCATCATTCATATATTTAACTAACCAGTATACTTATTATAAATGTTTCATAATTTAATACTAAGGTGAAAAATATTATATTAAAAGACACATTTTAATACAACAACCGATCTTAATTTAGTTATTATTTCAAATATAGATTATAGTTTATATTATGAAAATAGATTAAATGCTCATCTAAACTACTACATAGCCCAGTGGCTCAAAAATAAGCTTAGGTGCTACAATGTCGAGCCTCAAAGGCATCCATGATAATCCTTAGATTCAGATTCAATTGAATTACTGCTATCTAGAACCAATTTTGTAGAGCTTTGCTACATCAAAGTTGCATCCCATCTCACTAGTTTCAACTCAGCTTTATAGCACATAGGAGAATCCTCATGCTAGGGTGGAGGGTGAACATTGGATGTGGAGATAGATTTTTATCAATCATTTTGTCAGTTATATTACTTTCTGCCTTTCACATTATGATATCCATGTGTTGTAACTCTTTAAAGATACCCAAGTCATAATAAAATTAGTTATCCATCAATGTGTATGTTGAGTTGGCATGGATCCATACTTAGATGAATTAGGGAGCCAATAGTATTGATTATGATAATTTTGGCTCATAAGGGACAATATCCCATAAAATTTAAGTTAAATTGACTTGATTCCACATGAAGATCGACAAAAAGAGGTGGTTAGTTTTGCATAGGTCAAGAAATACACTTGCTAACTATAACCACACCTATTTGGTTTATTTAAATGTAAAATTAGGGTCAATAAAGTCACAATAATTGAATTTTTATTTTAAAAACTAAAATATATATACAAAAAATATATGTAATTAAGATGCTTATAATTAATGCATGCATTAATTTATGAATCAATATTCTCTCAACCCTCAATATAATATTTACATTATGAGTTATTCAATTAATTTAATTTAGGTAGACTTAAAACTTTTATAAATTTCATTAATCAATCTTGAAGACCCTACAAAATAACCATATTTTTTTCTAAAATGAACACCAAGATGTAAAAGGTACAATTTAGAAATCTTAGGGTCAATATTAAAATCTTGAAACTGACTAATTAAATTAAAATTAAAATTAAAAATATGTACTAAATGATAACTCCTTTAACCCTAATTCTAATTTTATTATCCAAAATATCTCTAATTTCTTATATATTTTAAAATTAAAATAAATAATAAAATAACTCATAATTAAATATAAATTTTAATTAATACACATAAACATGTTTAATTTTCAAACCCTTTTATTGCACGTTATAATTTCAGTAATGCATGAGATTGACCACATCATCACTTCTAATCTACCATTCAAAATAATGTTAATAAACTTAAGTCTATGGGTTTTAATCTTGTTTGACTTGAGGTTTTATTTTGCACCCAATATTCAAAATTTAATAAACTAAATATGTTGTTCAAATTAGTTAAATATATGAGTCTTTTTATTAAAAAAGTCATAATTTACATAGCTTTGTATCATATTTGATCAAACATCTATAAACATAGAAGCCTCAAACTAATAATTTATCATTTGATATAATAATCATCATTTTATTGTATAAACTCACATTTTTTCTATGGTTCCAACAAGAAAACCACATCTGTAGAGCTACAAAATTGTCAACATAATCTGTGACTTTATTCTTTGGTCTATGTTTGTCTTGCAGTTACAACCTTGTAGTTTGGAAAATGTGATATAAGACTCAAAAAGCACCATATTATTAATTTAATTTGCTATATTTTTTTCTAATGATTATTATATAGTAATAGAGGCTTCTTGTTTTTCATTTTTAATCCTTCCGATAATGTTCTGATCTAAAGAATCAAAATATATTAAACATAGCTAAAATAAGATCATCCTATAATACTGTTTAATTTTCCATAATATTTTAATTAGTCATTGATTAACTTAATTTTCAACCCTGATAAGTTGATATTCCACATAAATATCTTTAGCAAAACCCTGACCTCTTATATTTACAAGGCTTATCTTTATTTTGTCTTGGTAGGAACAAACCAAAGAGAAATGTGAATTTTGATTGTTAAGTTGTCATGTGTATGTGTCTATATATATATATATATATATATATATATATATATATATATATATATATGGAGTGTGTGTGTGTGTGTATGTGGGTGTGCTTGAAATAAGTCAAAAAAATTATATTGTATATTTTTAAATAGGCACTTGACATCATAAAAAAAAATATTTGAGGGTCTAACCATTTTTTTCGTTTGTTACAAAGTCATCGTTGTGAAAGTGTGACATTATACTATTAATCCATAATATTATTTATAAGTTTTTAATCCTAAAAAGTATCTACATTGGAGTTATCTATGGTTAAATGGGTAGAGAGATTTTAAGGCACAAAGATGATAAACTATCTTTGAAGTAGATCAAATAATTGATAAAACTTAGATAAATATATATTGAATCTATTAAACTGAGTAGGCTAAAAACAATAAGTACAACTATGCTAGATATGGAAATGACAAAGAAGTAAGGTACTTAAATAGTTTTAATTCTAATCTAGTGATGAATCTAGAATAGGAAGGAAGCAAACTGAAAGATGATTTTAGAATAGTCTCCAAATTCTAGATTTAGTGCATATGGGATTATGGACACTAGCATCAGTCTAGGCGAATTGCATCGACACTAATATCTTATTATGATGTATGTATCATGTATGAAATACTTGTTGAAAAAAAATGTGATCACATGAATGCTTTTTGTTTTGTCTTCACCTTCACTCTTGTGTACTTAGATCTAGGTCATGGATTGTCATTCCTAAAACACTAGTTCTTCATCTTTATGATGACCTCAGGGGAAAATGGTTTAGTGAACACACGATGTCAAGCTGACCCCAAAGAACCCTCTGTCAATGAGCATTGTTGACATAGCTAATACTCCAAAGAGGGCCTCAAATTGATGTAGTTCTTCCCTATATGTTGGCTTCTATGTCAACCATGTAATATTTGTAAACAAATTACAATAGTGACCTAGCTTGTAATTTGGTAAATGTAGCTCTTGGATTCTTCCTTTAGTATTTCAAACATGTGTATATTTTTTCCCCACAACTAAATGAAAATAAGAGAAAATATAGAAGCTTTGCTCACTTGAATTCTTGATTGAATGTCTATTTTAAGTTACTTGGTGAGTAGGTAAGAAGTTTTTAGGTGAGGAATGAATGAGGATTGATTTTGTATTTATATCAATTCTTTTAGAGAAATAACTCGTATTAAAACACTTAGACCTACCATTAAGATAAATTTTATTTAAAAATTAGATGACTTTAAGGAAATGAATACTTGTGTTAGAAAAAGACACATGCATCAATGTAAGTGTCTGTCTCAGATGCTAGTGTCTAGATAATAGAAAAGTAGGTACAAACTCAAAACTTATAGAGATAGAAGATAAGCATGTTTTAAACATTATAGATAAGATAGAAGCTATTTGAGTCATCAACATAAGGCTGATCAGACCAATAAATAGGCCAAGAAATACAAGATAAAGTAGATGCAATATTTTATAAAGTGAGAAAAGCCTAAAAGTAAGAGGAACAACCAATATCTAAGTTTATCAAATGTACAAAAATGGACTAATATATAATCCAAATATAATGTCTACATTTACCCCCCTTTGATCTAGTTATGAAATTATTAGTTTAAAGATAAGTAATGCATACTTGAGTGTGTATAACACACTTTTATTTTGTTTGAGTCCGATTTGAGTGATTTGTTGCTAATTGACCTACAACCCAAAGTATGTTACAGACATAATTAGTGTATATTATTTGTATTTTAATGGATTTGAAATGATTGAAGCTAAAAGAGTAATTTTTATCACTACACATAAGTAAAGATGTAACTATATTGCCTATTCACAAGTAGATTTGGAAGATGTATCATCATAAGGATCTAAAACTAATATTAGGAAAAACATGTATAAATTTAAAAAGTACATATATCTAAGGAAATAGAGAGAGATAAAGAGCTTGGAAGGCACATGCCCCCAACCTTAGAGAAAATATGAGTTGCTATCTAGAAGTTAATATTAGCTCAATCGTGCAACCCAATCATACTTATAGCCTTGTGAGTATGAGAGAATAAAGTCAACTCATACTATCAAATTAGTAAGGTTATATGATACAATTAATTTCAACCTAAAAACTTGGCAAGACTTAGTGATTTAATCACCTCAACAAACCAAAAGTGAACCAACTTTTATAGTAGATTAGCACAATATAATCCCTAAAAATACATCCTAGTGGGTGATGATAGTACCTAAGAATGTTTTGAAATCTGAAACTAATTTATATTTGTAATATTAGGTGCATATTACATATCATATACACCTTAGACATGTCTCATGATAAGACTATGTATAATAATGGTACAAATGTATAAAATTCTATCACAACTATGAATCTAAGTTATATAACTATGTACTTTCACAAATTTAAAAATTGTGTAAGTGTGGAGAACATAATTTCAAATCATGTCCTCACTATATATTGATAAATCTAAAAACTAAGATAAGTACCAATGTTGAGGACATATTTTCAAAACATGCCCCCACTAACTCTAGGTGTGTTGAATACTGAATAAGTGTAGAGAACATGATTCTAAAGCATGCCCTAATTTAATTTAAAAACTTTAAATGTGTGGAAGCCATTCCTATATGATTTATATTCACTAAATATAAAAAATTATATATGTACCAAATATTGAATAAGTGTAGAGAACATGCTTCTAAAATATACCTCTACTAAATCTAAAATTGTGAATGTGTGAAATTCATGCCTATATGACATGCTTCCACTAACATTCTCCATATTGAGGTGACATAAGAACACAAAATAGTAGTTACCTCACCTCAAAAGGATAATACAACTATATAATTTATGAATGTAACCATGGATCATATAGAAGAACATGTCTAGATAAATGTATCATTGAAGTGCATAGAACAATGTCATCACATGAAGGCCTAAGATGAATGATAAATATCATGGAAACATCTAGATATTAATAGTAAAAGTTCAATAATAAAATCAAGTACACACACAAGATCACCCAAAATGAAGTCAAAAGTGTAACAACATTATTGGGTTAGACATAGAAATACATGTTTTTTTTTTAAAAAAAATTTAACACATATACCAAATATAAATTATACTAAAATAATATATAGAGATAATAAGAAATAAACATGGTGATAATATAAACAAGCATAATACATCACATAATACTGATCTATAATATCATGAGAGTACATGTCATAATGTAAATATAGAAAGTAATTACATTAACTCAACTATAATTGAAACAAGTCTACAACCACCATTGTTGATTTACAATAAAACATAATTACAATTATTCATGACAATACTAAATTATAAATACAATACAATGCAATGTACATATAGATGCATGGCTCCTCGAAGCATGCGTTCCTTAGACTCTACAATATTTGTGGCAATCTTGAGTGTCATCTCAATAGTAGTACTATTATGGAGAGGAACAGCATCATCTGAGTGATTTTTCACACCAACCATGAACTAATGATCCTCCACACAATCTCTCATCATGGAATGGGTCTCCATGGATAAATAAATAGTGATGGATTGGGAATCTAGAGAGACTAACAAGTATCCATGTATTTTATGATTATAAAATAAATATGTAGTGTATCATAGAAATATGTTCTATTTTAAGATATCGTACAAATATATGAATAATACTCATGAAATGATAATCTCCCATTAAACATACTTAATCTCAAAATTTTATAAATGATAAATAATAATGATCTAGATCAATCAAATTCATACACACCACTTGATCAGACTACCTTTATCTATCATTATGAAAATAATCTCACTCCTTACTTTGAATCAATAATAAATATTATTCAAATACAACTCAACCATAATATTCATTTAATTTACATCTTATTCACACATAAAATCAAACCAAATACTAAATATAGATGTAACAAAAGCATACATTTATTCTATCAAATATATGAATGAATCTTATATTATTTCTATCTCATAGTAAAAGTAATAACTATAGTCTATACCACCTGGATAAAATATGCATAACTCTATATTTGAAAAACTATAATTTTTTAAAAACATACTACACCTATGATAACCCATAATATCATAGTCTAGTATTCTAAGACATATTTACCAGTTTTCTATAAATAATCATATAAAGTAGTCTTAAATACATGAAATATTCAGCATTATACAAGTAACTATATATAATAAATCAATTCGTCATTTACATATAACTCAATAACATACCAACATAGGTTTTGTTAAATTTTTAAATTTTTCATGTACACACATATAAGTATTACCAATTGTACAACACATGTTATCCTTAATAATAACTAGCATATACATAATAAAATATTCAATATAAATATAAATGTAGGTATAACAATTATAGTATGTACCACCTAAGTACAACATAATTTTATATTATAGTACCTTATGATATCCCATACAATCATAGGTTCCCAACTACATAACAACACACAATTCAAACTTATAATTTTTAAGACTCAACTAATTCATGTAGATAATAACAAGAAATAATAAAGAATTATATAATCTAGATATACCCTACATTAAAATGCATACAAGCATACCAAAGTACTATAAGATATAAGCATTCATCACGATGTACTATTATGCACCAAGTATAGCTAAACATTTATACATAATAACGCACTTATAGTATGTAATGCAAACAGCTATTCCATACTTAATACATATTACTAATGGTCATTCATATTATCAGTACTGAGTCAGATAATTCATAACCCATTATGATTGTTCATTCTAATGATTCATTGTTTCTAAGAGATTGTTCCAGAGGTTATAGTTCTTGATTTCTATGTAACTTAATAACTTTTTCAAATGATCTCATAAACTATAGGTATAATCCCTATATACATGTAGGTATTCTAATGCTATGCAATTTTTAAACCATGATTTAGTATTTTAATCATAACTACCAAGCATAGAATTTTAAAAATGAAGTAGTTATAAATACATAGAACATACTTTGCATACAACAGCTATAAAAATCAAAACTTCATTTTCTCGAAATATAAGTAATCTATTTTATAACTAGTTTATATTTGGGGTTTAACAAAAAATAATTCCTTATCTTTGATCAATATTTTTTTTTTTTAGTTAATATTTTTCTTGAGAATATTAACTAAATAAATCTACCCCCATGGTTCTAATTATGTAATTAGTCATAACTTAGTACAATGTCACATATCATGTGATGGGTTTTCCTATATCAAAGAATCTAAAAGTTTTGTTAGTTTTAACCCACAAAAAGAGGTATTTACGTTTTACCCATTCAATTCCATTTACACATGGTTATGGTCATCTACACAATAATGACTAAGAATCTAGTTTCATTTTACCACTCTCAAAAATAGATATTAATTCTAAGATTTATGTACACCGAACAATAAAACTCTAATGTTATTGAAGTGGATGTGAAAATTCATTATAAAACTTGAAAATTTATAACAAACCCTAGATTTAATTCCTTATATAAATCAAGCTTATGAATTCCATTTGAGGTCCACTTTAAAAGATGTTTAATTATAACATTCCTCTAATAACATTTTTATTGGCAGAGACCAATACCCATATATGATGTATATATTAAACTGATATTTTTTCAACTACATTTCAAGGTCTATACCACATGATTAAATAATAATTTATGTTTGTTTATGATTATAGTAGTTTATAATCTTCTTACTTATTTTAGAAATCTCTTTTTAGATTAAATGAATACATTCTCGATGCCACTCAAATATAGTATTTAAAGTTAAGTAGATATTCTCCTAAGTATTGAATTTATCTTAAAGAAAACTTGCCAGTTAGCATTGTTTAAATAATTAACTTTTCTTTTAATTACTAAGCACATAAATGATAATAGACATTTATTTATGTAGTTTATTCTGAAATTGATTATTTTGGTTGAAATGGGGTGATGCCTCATTTAGATAACAACCATCTTCTAATATATATTTACTAATTATAGAAGATCAGTTATACATACATCTAGATTTTATAATTTATACAATATAAATCATATTATTTTATTATATTTATAGAATATTGTACATCACCCATTTCATAGTATAAGTAGATTATTAAATAGTATAATTTTTTTCAAAAGAGTCGACACCAGATAGTATAAATCATGTTATTAAATCATATAATCTAATTTATATTAGGGTGACACCTCAATATATTGAATTTTATTCTAATTCAAATCATACCAGACCAACTTAATTTTTATCCAAGAAACTAGACAAACCTGTGGTAAGCGACACCTCAAGAATATAATAATGTAGTATGTATGACCCAAAACTGAGCATATTCAAAATTTGACACCTTAACCATAAATTTTTGACTAATTTGTCCATTTTCTAACTTCAATTGATATCACTTACATAGGTCATAAAAAAATAGTATTTAGGATCTATACTTTTTTACATTTGGCTACACATTTAATTGTCATTGTACACTATTTATTTATATTATCACCATAAAAGTATAACATAAAATACATATCGATGCTACATATAGTCCATAAATCATTGTATGACATTCAACTTCATGCACACTTACTGCTCTGTGTGTGTGTGTGTGTGTGTGTGGGTGTGGGGTTATCTCAGTTGGGAAGGATGATGCTAATTGAATAACCGGACTATTTTTTAAAATAACATATAGAGGACATAAGGGGAAATTGACACCCTACACAATATATTCCACTCCAAAACATACAGTCTACCCTACAATAAAGTAACACCTTAATTGGTGCATTCACTATACAAAGCACAAGTAATTTAGATGCCAAACTAAATATATATACTTATCTAACATATGTCTAAGAAAATTTTCATCAATATAGTATTTATACATGCCAAAATAATATATATGGTTTATATTCATATACCCCAAATCATTTTAACATCATACACCTTCTTTTTATATAAAAAACATAGAATATGTACTATATAAATTGATAGAGTTATAGTGATTAAAAGTGTAATTGAAAACCAATATCTTAACATCATATGGCATTAACCTAAGGTCATGGGTTTGATTTATGTAAAATAATATATAATTTTATGAATATACGGCCTACTTAGGTGTTAATAGAATTTATGTATATCTATATTTTATTCATTTCCTACACAAATTTAATCATGAATACACCTACTTGGTTTTCTCTATCTTTTTTTATTAAAATCATGCTCTTTTCTCCTTCTCTAGGCTTCTCTCCAAAGTTTTTATCTTCTTGCTTAAACTATGCAAAATTCATCTATTATTCTTTTTCTTAAATAAAAAATAGATAATAATTTCTTTTCCAAATTTTTTTTTGGATTTTTTTTTTTTTATCTTTTTGGTTTTTTTAATTTTAAGACATTTAATTCTTTTTTTGTTTTTCTAGATTTTTAATTTGTTTCTAACTTTTTTTCTAATTTCAATGGTTTTTTTTTTCTTTTTTTGAAAAATTATTTCATTTTTTATATTTTAATATGAAATTTCAATTTTATATTAAATTAATTTAACATTTAATTACACTTTATCAATTTAATTATAAAATCATGAATAACCCTATTCAATTTTATTTTTATTAAATTTAACTCTATGTGTATAAATAGGTTATCATGTTAAGCACATAAGGAATTTATTTTTATAATTTACCTACTTAGACAATCATAGAAAATAACAATTTAAAAAAACATCAAAAGCAACCATTTTAAAATTCATTTTATATCATGACTAATTATTGTGATGTATGCAAGGTTTTACTAGATCTCTATCGACCTGTGATGTCTCTATCTACATCATCCTCTCTAATGATGCTCTCCCTCCGATATGCTCGAGGGATGAATTCTCTTATATCCACCTCACAACATGTAGGTAATTAAATCATATCACATGATAATCATACAGTAATAATATACAACTAAAACAATACATTAATATGCTTAAGTTGTAAATACATATGTAAATCAATTTATAATAAAAAAATTATGTATTATCATCTAACTAAAAAACATTCTATCATTTCATAATAGAATAAATATCAAGATTAGTTAGAAATATAACCAAATCTAAATTTGTTAATTATGAATATCCATAGATAACTTAAAAAAAATTGTGATGAAGAATCATGATGTAATATCTTTCCCCCTAAATATAGTCATTGTCCCCAATGAATCTTATTTAAAGATAAGTTCTCAATAAAAAATATTTCTTAACAAAGCAACAAAATGATAGATAATGCTAAACTAAGCATATAATTAGGAAATTACCTATAGAACTCACCATGATTATTTTAAGTTGACCTATTCCTAAAGTATTGGTCCTACAAGACCCTACTCAATGTCATCTCTAAATTAAGTAAACATGATTCCGAGTATTATTTACTGTAACAAATTTTTTAATGACCACTCTAGGGTCTAGAATCATCAAGCAAGCTTGTATACTATAGGACTAACCACTTCTATTACCTTGAAGGGTCCCACATATCTTAATGAAAGTTTCACTAACTTTCTAAGAGCACACAAGATCATCATGCAAGCCAAAATAAATGATCAAGGAAAGTTCCATAAAATCTTCCATCCTTCAACAAATCTTCTTAACTTAGAGAGTATGTTTCTCATTTTAAATAAAAGTATTTAAGGAATCTGGAAAAAATAATATGTATAAGTTAATACTATCACTACTTTGCATAGCTTCAGACAAGTATAACATGTCAATACTGTCACCACTCCATGTAGCTCTTGACAAATATGATGATGAATAAGAACTGGAAATACGTCATTTCTAATTTATATCAAAATTATGGAATATATGTCCATATTATATATGCATATAGCCATATGACTTAATTTGATAAGTGTTATTTGTTAAATTTTGGATTCAATAAGTCTATCTATCAGATCATACTCAGTAACAACTGATTCACTATGAGGTTAAATAAGATACCATCTTATCACTTAGAACTCATATTCCTAATTCAACACTCTTCCCTCAGATATCTATGACCTAAAAATCTCAGTAAAGTTATTAAGATTCAATAGACCACAAATCCATACTAATAAATCATAGAAAACATTTTTACATGATAAATTTTTCTAGATGTATCATCTTACATATAAAAGAGATCATACAATCAATATGTAATTGTATTAAGTTACTACTAGTTAGGCATACTAGTATCATATTTCATAGTTTAACTTATTTTATTGTGCTCATGATTTAGAGGAAATAATATTATAATTAATATAATATACATAGGCCAAGAATCACACCATTCTTTCAACTTTATATGGGGATAAACAAAACAATATCTCCTTACTTTCACAACTAGAACACAAGTTAAAAGTTTTTTTATAACGCCTAGATTGACAAAATGTTATGTACCTCATATACCCTACTTACTTCCAAAGAAATTTATAAAATATCTCTTCAAAATAACATGCATTAGGCAAAATAGATCAACATCAATCTATTCAAGGGTAAATAATAACATAGTAACTCTAATCATATATATATATATATATATATATATATATATATATATATATAGAGAGAGAGAGAGAGAGAGACACACACACACACACACACACACAAACTCCTACTTACCCTCCAAAGGTAAAAAGAAAACACCAGAACTCAATATTACCCAAACACTAGCTACTTACCAAATCTTGTAATTATAGTATCTCAATCTATTTTCACAACCAGAAGAGAGATATGCCAACCATAAAGATGTGTCCATCCATCCAATCTTAAAACTTCTCTCTCACTAAGATTAGAAAACATTCTCCACAAATTTTAAGGGATTACAATCAAATAAAATTTAGAAATAATTCTAATTTAAGAGAATACTAAATCAACATCATGTATATAAGACTCCTTTTAATAGCATCATAATAATGAAAAAAAAGAATCATATAATAAACATTATCCTCTATGCTAATTAAAATAGATTAAACTTCTTCCTAAACCACATATTTTAAGAGTGAAAATTGTATAAACAAACTCCTCATCCAATGGAATTATCAATAAACATAGCAACACTCTACTAAAAAGATTTTCATTGCCCTAGGTGGTATTAAAAAAATGGGCAATGAGATTTTCCACTTCTAGGATTTATGAATATAGACACAAAACTAAAGAACATACATTTTGAATTTGAAGCATCCTAAGCTTATTAAACACTCATAAAATTCAAAGAAAAATACTACTTGATAATAGAGAAGGATGTAATCATACTTGAGGTGTTCGATTTAAGTGATCAAACTATGGTAGAAATCTTTTATTCAGAACACACAAACAATTCTATATACCCATCTACCCAAGCCTCAAATACAAACATCACCATTGTAACACTTGATAAAATGATCTTCTATAAAACTCAAAGGGGTACAACGGCTCTTAAGGGTACACACTCAATGGTCTATAAATTTTATGAATGTCACTAAACTCCAATCATGGTGTAACATGGTTCCGTACTGAGACACCATAAGTCCAAATTCTAGTGTAAAACTTCATGTCACTAGATTCACAAGACACAAAAATGGTAATTGACTTATTAGGTCTTAGAGTTTGAGCCACAACTCTGATATCATATGTAACAACACCATTGGATTAGACATATAAATACATGATTTTTTTAACTTACCACATATACCAAATATAAATTACACTATGATAAGCTATAAATACCATAAAAAAATTTACATTGTGATAATATAAACAATCATAATACATCACATAATACTGATCTCTAATATCCTAAGAGTATACTTCATAATGAGAATACATAAAGTAATTACATTAACTTAGTTACAACTAAAATAAGTCTACATCCACCAATGTTTATTTATAATAACAAGTAATTATAACTCTTCATGATAATATTCAATGATAAATATAATAAAATTATATGTGTGTGTGTGTGTGTGTGTGTGTGTGTGTGTGTGTGTGTGTGTGTGTACATGTACATATACGTACATATACATATACATATATACATACATACATACATACATATATATATACATATATATATATATATATATATATATATATATATGGCTCCATGTAGTATGAGTTCCTTAAACTCTCTAGTATCTATGGCAATTTCAAGTGTCATCTCAATAGTAATACTATTGTGGGGAGGGAGAGCATCATCCGAGCACTTTTTCACACCAACCATGAACTAACAATTCCCCACACAAACTCCCATAAAGGAATGCTCCTCCCTTCGTCGATGAGTAGATAATGACAATGCAATAATTTAATGAGACTAACAAGTACTCATGTGTAGTATGATTCCCAACTAAACATGTAGAGTATCATAGAAATTCATTCCATTTCAATATATCATAAAAACATCTGAACCATGCTCATGAAATGATAATGTTTCACTAAATGTATTTTGGCCTAAATTTTTATAAATGATAAATAATAATGATCTAAATCAATCAAATTCATATAAACCACTTGATAAGATTACTTTTATCTATCATTATGAGACTAGTAAGATAGTGAAGTCGATCTCACTCTTTACTCTGAATCAATAAAACAAATTGATCAAATACAACTCAACCACAAAATTTATTGAATTTACATTTTTTTCACATATAAAATCAAATGAAATTCTAAATATAAGATTAAACAAAGAATACATTTATTTCACCAAATGTATGAATGAATCTTATATTATTTCTATCCCATACTAAACATAATGACTATAGTCTATACCACCTAGGTAAAATATACATAACTATAGGTTTCAATAACCATAATTTGCTTTGAAACATACTACACACATAATAATCTATATTACCATAGTCTAGTATTTCAAGACATAACTACCAATTTTTCATAAACAATCATATAAAATAATCTTAAATACACAAAAACTTAAGCATTATATAAGAAACTATATATAACAAAGTAAGTCATCATTTTCAAACAACTCAATAACATACCAACATAGCTTTTTCTAAACTTTTAAAGTTTGCATTAACATATATATAAGTCTTATCAACTGTACAACACACACTATCCAATGTAATAATCATGTATATAGTAAAAAAATCAATGTAGATATGAGTTTAGGTATAATAATTATAGTATGTACCATCTAGGTATAACATACTTTTATACTATGCTACCTTATGATATCACATACTATCATAGGTTCTCAACAACATAATAACACATAATCTTAAATTATTATTTGTAAGACTCAACTGATCCATGCAAATAATAAAAATCAAAAATATATAATCATATCACCCAAGTATACCCTAAATTAAAATACATACAAGCATACTAAAGTACCACAACATATAAACACATATCATGATACACCATTGTGCACTAAGTATAGCTAAACATTTATACATAATAACACACTCATAGTATATAATGCATACAAGTATTTCATACTTAATACATATGACTAAAGGTCATTCATAGTATCAATAGTGAGTTAGATAATTCATAACCCATTATGATTGTTTATTTTAATGACTCATTACTTTTAGAAAACTGTTTATAGGGTTATAGTTCCTGATTTTTATGTAACATAATGACTTATTCAAATCATATAATAAACTCTAGGTATAATCCCTATATACTAGTAATTGTACATCCTAATGTGCACCACATATAGGTATTCTAACGATATGTTATTTCTAAACCACATGTTAGTATTTTAACCATAACTAGCAAGCATATAACTCAACAAATAAAGTATTTATAAATACATAGAACATACTTTGCATACAACAGTTATAAAAATTAAAACTTCATGTTTTCAAAACATAAGTAATCCAATTTTATAACCAGTATATATTTGGGGGTTTACAAGTAATCATTCACTATCTTTAATCAACACTTTCAATTTTTTATTAATATTTTTTTTGAGAATATTAACTAAACAAATCTACCCCCATGGTTCTAATTATTAAATTAATTGTTACTTAGTAAAATGTAACATTTCGTGTGACGGGTTTTATTATATCAAAGAATCTAAAAATTTTATTAATTTTAACTTATAAAAAGAGGTAGTTATATTTTTCCTATTTAATTCCATTTAGACATGGTTATGGTCATCTATACAATAATGACTAAGAATATAGTTTCATTTTACCTCTCTCAACAATAGATATCAATTCCAATATTTATGTCCAATGAATAATAAAACTCTAATGTTAACGAAGCTAATATGAAAATCCATTACAAGACTTGAAAATTTATAACAAAAGCTAAATTTAATTCCTTATATAAATCAAGCTTACAAATTTCATCTAAGTCCCACTTCAAAAGATGGTTAATTATAAATTTCCCTCTAATAATGTTTCTATTGGCAAATTATGAAACCCGTATATGCGGTATATATTAATCCAATATTTTTTTACTAGATTTCAAGGTCTATACCACATGATTAAATAATAATTTCAGTCTATTTATGATTATAATAGTTTATAATCTTCTTACTTATTTTAGAAATCTCTTTTTAAATTAAATGAATACATTCCCGATGCCACTCAAATATACTATCTAAAGTTAATTATATATTCTCCTAAGTATTCAAATAATCTTAATCAAAGCCTACTATTTAGCATTGTATAAATATAAAAAAATTGGTTATTTATTGAGCATATAAAGGATAATAAACATTCAATTATATAGTTTATTTTGAAAATGATTATTTTGGATGAAACTGGGCGATGCCTCATTTGGATAATAGCCATCCTCTAGTATATATTTACTAATTATAGAAGACCAGTTATACATACATTTGAATTTTATAATTTATACCATATAAAATCTGATTATTTTATTATATTTATAAAATATTGTACATCACGCATTTCAAAGTATAACCAACTTATGAAAAAGTATAAGAAATTTTAAATGAGTCGATGCCAGATAGTATAAATCCTATTCTTGAATCACAAAATATCATTTGTATACGGGTGACATCTCAATATATTGAATTTTGTTTTAAAGCAAAGCAGACCAGACCAACTTAATTTTGATCTAAGACACTAGACAAACTTGTGGTAAGTGGTACCTCAAGAATATAAGAATGCTGTATATATACCCCAAAACTGAGCATATGAAATCTGATACCTTAACCATAACTTTTAGACTAATTTTTCCCTTTGCTAACTTCAATTGTTATCACTTACAGAAGCCAAGATAGAAATAGTATTTAGGATCTATATTTTTTTTAAATTTTCCTACACATTTCATTATCGCCATACACTATTTATTATGCTATCATCATAAAATTATAATACAAAATACATATAGATGCTACATATAATACATATATATAGCAGTAAGTGTGCATGAAGTTAAATGTCATAAGATGATATATGTATTATATGTACCATCAATATGTTTTTTGTATTATATACACCATAAATAGAAAATAGAAGCTAGATTTTTATTTTTCACTTTCTTTTTCTTTTTATCTTTTTGGTTTTGCTAATTTTAACACATCTATTTTTTTTTTCCTAGATTGTTCATTTATTTCTCTCTTTTTTTTCTTACTTCAATGTTTTTTATTCATTTTGTTTAAAAACAATTTCTTTTTATATTTTTATATGAAATTTCAATATCATATTGAATTAATTAAAATTTAATTTCACTTCAGTAATTTCATGTTAAAATCATAAATAACCCAAATTTAATTTTGCCTTTATTAAATTTGTCTCTATGTTTATTAATGATATATCATGTTAAGCACATAAAGAATTTATTTCTATAATTTACCTACTCAGGCAATCACAAAAATAACAATTTAAATAAACATCAAAAACAACCATTTTAAAATGAATTTTCTACCATGACTAATTATTGTGGTGTGTGTAGGGTTTTGTTATCTCTCTATCGACATGCGATGTCTCTATCTACATCATCTTCTCCAATGATCCTCTCCCTCCAGTACACTTGAGGGATGAATTATCTTGCATCCAATTCATAACACATAGGTAATTATATTGTATCACAAAAGAATCATAAGGTAATAACATATAATTAAAATAATATAGTAATATACTTAAATTATAAATACATATATAAACCAATTCATAATAAGTAATCATGTATTATCATCTACCTAAGCAACATTATACTATCTCATAATAGCATAAATCTCAAGCCTAGTCATAAATATAACCAAATATGAATTTGTTAAATGTAGATATCCACAGATAACCTACCAAGTTTGTCTGGTGAGGAATCAGGATGTAATAAAAAGGCAATGGTCTAAAGAGACTACAAACAAGGGGCATGATAAATTTCCACATAATTGAAGAGACATGACTTAGTTAAATGTATACAAAAGCAAGGATGACATATTAAAATGTCTATATAATAATTAATAGCATGTTCAAATGTCAAAGAAAACATATATGTGCATGGGGGTCATAACTAAAGGAGCATATTCAAATACTCGAATAAACAAAACAATAGTAAGGTAAGACATTCAAAGAAGTGCATATACAAAAACATAAGAAACTAACATAAACATCTCATAGTAGCCCATGGATCAAATGTGTTAGCAAAAAATATGTAGCGCATAACATATCACATACCCTATGAAAAATATAACTATAGATAAAGACATGTGCAAATACATATATGAGCTCAAAACATGATAATGTATAGTTACCATAAAATTATATAACCTATAAGTATCGTGGTGATAAAACATAGATGACCTTAATGTCCATATGACATGAGTGGAGGAAAATCCCAACATCTAAAATAAATGTTGGTGTGAAAATGGTTCTCACCTAAATGGATTTTACCTTTGGGTCCCTTTCACACTTATTCATTTAAGCTTACCTGGGCTCCTAATTATTCTCAAATGTGATTAGCTCCTAATTGCATATGCACAAGTTCTTAGTGCACAGTGGGTTCTTGTCACCCCTAAGTGGGGGATAATGGCCAACCAACTCACCTAGTGGGAGGGCCACCTATTTTTTCCCCACTCTCCTCTTACTCCTATAAATGATGCACTTATGTTGTGAATTCATAAGGTAGTGAGAGAGGGAAATGAATTTCGAAGTACTTAGCATTTTATAATTTATTTATGAGTAATATATTATTTTCTTAGCTTTGTGTGAAATGCATCAATGCCTTCTATTATGGTAATGATCTCCTCAATAGATCTTAGATGTGATTTCAAAACTCTTTCATGGTATCAGATCAATCTGCTTGAGCCATTACTCATCCATTATGTCTATAATTTTTCCACACTCTATATTTTCATCCTCCTTAACTTCCTAAATGACATTTACATTTGAGAATGAGGTGTCAATGTGTTTCTCTCTACGTAGTTGGTGTAAGAGTAAAGGAATCTTTTACTTAGCATGATGAATATGGATTAATTTGCTATTCTTGATGTCAACATGTTTGACCTATTCTAGCATGAATTAGAAGTCCATGTATGGTGAAGGAAACCATTTAGATTTGTCACACAACTATCACCCTCAAATAAGCTAATCAACTTCATGATAGAGATCTTTGGTCTTCTAATGGCCACTAATGTTATACAATGGAATTTTATTTAATAAAAATCCATGCTCAGGAAAACCATCATTGGCATTAACTTCCTCTACTCACAACTTCTTAGTAAACACATACCATTCTACCATGCTACCTTCCATCCACATGGATTATTATCGATCTTCTATCTACTTTGCACCTATAAAAGGTCTATTGTCCTATCCAAGAAAACCGCCATGTCACATTTAGAGAGATTTGAGTTAATTTTAATTATTCCCTTTACATTGTAGTCATATGGTGACATCATTCTAGTTGGGTGGATTTATAATATAAATAGATCCTTCCTTATCTCTAGCTAAAGATCACAGGGTTGAATCTATTCAATATTTTCCTCTAAATGTTGGCTTCAACTAATCAAACAGTCTCAATGCATTCAACATCCAAGGGAGAGTGGCCTATGGGTTTAGTTATACTCACCCCCATGGCAACAACATGTTTTATCTTCCTTGCTACTAGTCCTCTAGTCAATGTCTTTTCATATATGATAAAGCAAGCATAAAGAGGTTATTTTCTCCATGCATAGAGGAAACAAGAATCATTAAAATCTCCCAAAATTGATTAATATTCACCATATATGGCCTCCTCTAAAGCCTTCCTCAAGTGTTGGTTAATGAGAAATATCTAGTGAAGTTTTAAATAAGTGCATACCAAAATGAGGTATGGTGTAATATGATGGAAATGGATGTATCTCTTGTGATTTTTTGGAGAACTTGGTAGATTGATTTCAAGGTATACATGATTTGTTGATCACAAATATCTATTAAGAGGGGGGAGAATCATTAGATCATCTAAAACTAGTTCTTTTAAACTTTTTAGAGGAAATAAAAATTCATATGCAAGTCAAAGAACAAATGAAAAGATTACATATACACATAAAACCACACTACTCAATAGTGTTACATGGAAAACCCAAAAGGAAAAACCATGGTGAAAATGGCTGCTAGAATCTATTTTTCTAATTCAACCTCATTGTAAAATGCCTCACTAACTAACATCATTGGTTACATTCAAGAGCATCCAATCTAAGGAAGCACCCACTCCCTAAGAGGACACTAATACTGTAACTGATCACCAACTCATTTTTTGATAGAACCAACCAATCATAACTATGAAGCTATAACTTTAGAATATAAGATGGATTCATAAACGAATCTAGATCAATTTCTTTGTTACAAGTCTAGTATGTAACTACTCAATCTTTGCACATTCTCCATGTTCTCTTTCTTCCTCTATACTTCATTCTTTATTTCTCTATCTTTCACTATATGTCAGTATGCATTTCAAAGTGACACTCTTCAAGTTGCTCTATAGCACTCTATCAATTTTAATGATAGTAGCATCTACACAATGAATAAAATGTCATGTATATACATTGAGTTTTAGGGTTTTAGATTTCCACTTTGCGTTCACACTTCACAACTACTTTTTTGGTTCTCATTCAATGTGTCATTAACATATACATTTTCCTATGTCTTGGTTCATGTTCTCCATTGCCATATTCAGGTCTCTTTACTATATTTGATAACTGCAAGATTCAAGTCATTACTATAATGTTTCCTTAACCATCGACTAATTAGATCAATTAATCTTGAGCTCTATGCAGCCATAACTACTTCTTGTCTTTTTCAAACTTGACCATCAGAGAAAATTTAATGCAATCCTTTTATTCCTTTATTCACACCATCTCTAACCATTGAGATCCTTTTCCCATCTCTACATTTCCTATTATTATAGGATCACTTTCACTCTTTTTTATTATATTCAATATGCTCAACCTTTACCCTTTCTATTGTATCATTAAACTCTAGCATGTTTATGTGATCTCATTTTCTTCAACATTCTTGTAATGTTTTTACACCATTGATCCTTGTAGACTTGCTCAATATTTAGCATGCCTTGTCCTTTTGTAAATTCCCTATAAGACTTCTACACTTTATCCTTTAGTAAAGTTGTAATTGATCTTTCTGTTTGGATAATTTGTTGCAAGATTTTTTTCAAGGGCTTTTCGAGACAATTTCCCTAATTAATTTCCCTGAAGGAATTGTTGTGGATAATTTCTCTAAAAGAATGTCTAGATGCCATTCATATTTTCTTTAAGGGTCCAGATACCCTTTGTCTTTTTTAAAAACTATCCTTCAATTTTTCTATAAGGGTCTACATACCATTCGACCTTTTCAAAAACTACCCTTCAGCTTTTTTGTAAGGATCCACATACCATTCATATTTTTTGAAAAGATCCCTTAAAAAAAAAATTCAATGGTTCACTTTCTGTTCAGAATTTTTGCAATGGTCCACTTACCCTTTAGACTTTTTCAAAAGATCCCTTCATAACTTTTGCAATGGTCTACTTACCCTTCTTAATTTCTCAAAGTGTCCTTTTGGAAACTTTTTTTGGTCCACTTTACCTTCAGACTTCTTGAAAAGTACCCTTAGGAAATGTTGTTATAGACATTTTATCTGACAAGACTTAACCAATTTTTTAAAATAATTCACCATGACATTTTTCTGAAAGAATTGACTAATTTGGGTTCTTGACACTTGCATACTTCAAGTTCTTCTCATTGCTTTAATCATTAGATTGAAATAAGTAAAGACATTTTGGAAACCCAATCAACTTCAAGAAGTAATGACATTCTGGAAACCTGATCAACTCCACTAGACTAATTTGGGTCCTTAACACCACTTGACTTATATAAAACAAAAAAGAAGTTAAGTCACTTGATAAACCCGATTCACTCCTTAACCCAGTTGGGTTTTCTGCAATGCTTTACTTATGAATCTTTATAATTAGAAGCACTCTGAGTTCATGAACCCTTTTCACACTACCTTGACCTAGTCAAATTCTCATCATTGCTTTACTTATGACACCCTATAAGTCAAAGCAAATGAATTTCACATACCTGATTTGCACTGTCTTGACTCAATCAGATTCTCTACATTGCTTTACTTGTAAAACTTTATGATTCAAAGGAATTGAGTTCACAAACCTAATTTACACTCCCTAACCCAGTCGGGTTCTTGATACAGATCTACTTATAAAACTTTATAAGTAGAAGTGATTAAAATTCACAAACCTTATTCACATTCTCTTAACCTAGTCGGGTTTTTGACATGACTTTACTTATGAAACTTTATAAGTAAAAGTGAATGAAGTAAATGGACTTGACAAACCCAAATCACTATTCCTTTGTCATTAATGTTTGTCTATTTGACATCAATGGCAATCTTATAGATAATCTCCTTATACACCATGATACTCAAATTTCCAACAATCTCCCCCTTTGTCATTGATGGAAAAACATACTCAAAACGACTACCCTTATTCATTCCTACACCATTTACTTTCTCCCCCTTTGACATTAATGATAAAGAGTCCTTATCATATCATAGATATGGGCTACTTCTTTGGTGTTTGGCTATTTTAATCCTTGAACCTGGCTGGTTAGAGCACTTTGTGAAGGACTCCTCTTTAGGCAATGTCATATTTTCCTAAGCTTCTACACAGGCACTTCAAATGTAGCTCTTTTGACTCCTTGATTATCTAGATGAGCATGTATATAGAATTGGTCTAAAACACCAATCAAGAATTGACATATATTTATATAGACAGGCATAATAATCTAGATCCAGGATACCTTTGTCATCAAATTACAAAGAAACTATAGTTTTCTCAACAAAGTACCTTTTCTCTTAATCTAAGAGTTAATAATGTTCCTTAAATACTCCCCCTAGATTCATGCCCTATCACTAAAAGTTAGTGATGTGGTGTGGGAGCCACTACTCCCAACTTCTCTCTCAGATACTCAAATTGCTTCTTGGTAAGAGGCTTGGTAAATATGTCTAAAATTTGGTCCTTTATTAGAACATACTCAATTTTGACCTCTTGATCTGCAACCTTTTCTTTCAAAAAATGATACTTAATGGATATATGTTTGGTTCTAGAGTGCATCACTAGATTCTTAGAAAGGTTTATGGCACTTGAGTTATCATAAAAGATAAAAGTAGATTCTTTAAATTCTACCTTGATGTATCAAAGATTTTGCTTCATCCACAAGAATTGTGTGTAACATGTTGTTGCTACTATATACTCTGATTCTAATATAGAAAGCATAATTGACTCCTACTTTTTGCTTAGCCAAGGCGCAAGTCTATTTCCAAGGAATAATGCACCACCGCTATTACTTCTCCTATCATCCACAATTCCAGCCCAATCATCATCTGAATATGCAACCAAAGTGAGATCTTCACTTGGAGGGTACTATAGACCATAGTCAATTGTGGTCTTGATGTATCTAGAGATTCTTTTCATGACATTGACATGTGATTCCTTAGGTGATGATTAATATCTTACAACCATGCATACAGCTTACATGATGTCTAGTCTTAATGTAGTTAGGTATAGTAGGCTAGTTATCACTAATCTATACATTAAGTTATTCACATTAGGGGATTCATCTTCTTTGCATAACTTGAATCCAATCATCATAGGAGTACTAACTGGTTTTTTATCTTCCATTCTAAATTTCTTGAGCATTTCCTTTGCATACTTGGTTTGAGATATGAAAAACCCATCATTTGTTTGTGTAATTTGTAAACTAAGAAAGAAGGAAAGTTCTCCCATCATAGACATTTCAAATGCACTTTGCATTTATGTTGAAAATTCCTTACACATATTAGTATTTCCACCTCCAAAAATAATATCATCTACATAGACAAAAATGATCAACATGTGCTCACCTTTAGATTTAAAGTACAAATTGTTGTTTGTACATCCTTTGTTAAAGTGTTGTTGTTATAGGTATTGATCCAATCTTGAATACAATGCTCTAGGTACCTATTTTTGATCATACAATGCCTTCTTCAATTTGCACACATAATCTTCTTCATCAGTTAGCTAAAAACCTTCTAGTTGTTTAATGTATACTTCCTCTTCTAAGTTTCCATTTAAGAAGGTTGAATTTACATATGTTTGGTAAAATTTGAACTTCTTATGAGTAAAAAAATCCAAAAACATTTTTATTGCTTTCAGTCTACCTACTGGAGCAAATGTCTCTTTAAAGTCTATGCCCTCTACTTATGCATATCCCTTGCACACCAATTTTGCTTTGTTTCTTATGACTACTCCATCTTCATTAAGTTTGTTTCTATAAACCCATTTTATTCTTATCACATTCTTGTTTTAAGGTCTAGGAACTAATTCTCGTGTTTTTTTTCTATCTGACTAAGTTCTTCCATAGCATTTATCCAATTTTCATCCTTGTTGGCTTCATTGAATGTTTTAGGCTCAATTTATAAAAGTAAAGCAAAACTTACTTACTCCTTGTTCATTCTAGCTCTTCTCCTAGTCTGAATTCCTTCACTTTTTTTTCCAATTATCTACTCCTTGGGATAATCCTTTTGAACAAATTTGGGAGGTGCCCTTACAGTCTTTTCTTCCTCCTCTTCACTATCTTCTTATTCATCTTCTACTTCTTTTATTTCTTCAATTCTGATCTCCTCATTATGCTCAAATTATTTGAATCCTTCTTCTACATTGACATTGATGCTTTCAAATATTTTATGCAGCCTCTTATTGTAACACACATATGCTTTACTCTGAGTAGAGTAACCAATAAAAATTCCTACATTACATCTTGACTCAAAGTTACCTAGTTTTCTCTCTTTTCTTCTGATGTAGCATTTGCTTCCAAACACTCTGAATTACTTGACTGATGTAGGCTTTCCATAACATAGTTTATATGGCATTTTTTCAATTTTCACCCTCAGATGAATTCTATTTAGGACGTATAATATTTTTTGGACTGCTTCTCTCCAATATCCATCAGATTTTTTAGCCTCTTTTAACATTGTTCTAGCCATCTCCTTGGCAGTCCTATTCTTTCTCTCAATAACTCCATTTTGTTGTGGAGTTATTGTAGAAAAGTAGTGCTTTTTAATCCCATGTTTCTCACATTAATCAATGAACTCATTTGAATTGAATTCTCCACCCTTATCGGATCTCAGACATTTGACCTTTCTTCCCATTTTATTTTCAACCATGGCTCTAAAGATCTTAAATATCTCAAAGGCTTGAGATTTTTCCTTTAAAAAGGTTACCCGTGTCATTTTTGAGTAATCATCTAAAAATAACATGAATTAATGAACCCATTTTTATCCTTTTATCTTGGCAGGACCACAAAGATCAGTATGAACTAATTGCAGAAGCTTTGTAGTTGTATATTCTTTTGTTTGAAATTTGACCCTTATTTGCTTGCCTAACGGACATTATCTACATGTAGTATCTGTAGGTTTGGTTATCTTGGGTATATGTCTTACACACTTATTTGAACTTACTTTGATTATATTATTAAAGATGACATGTCTTATTCTCCTATGCCACAACCATCTTTCATATATCTTTCCTAAGAGGCAACTATCATTGTTTGCCTCAAAAAGATTGTAGATTTTATTCTCAGTCCTTTTCCCTTATGCAACTATTTTTTCAAATCTCTTTAACTTACAGCCTTCATCATCAAATATGACCTTTTATCCATTGTCCCACATTTGGTTGACACTTAGTAGATTATGCTTCAGTCTTTTGACATAAAGAACATCATGTGTAAGAAGCTTACCATCAATATGCAAGGTTCCTTTACCTTTGACTTTTACTATTGTGTTGTCTCCCAAACTACTAGTTCCTTCTTTGCATTTCCTCAACTTGGTGAACTTACTCTTGTCACCAGTCATATACTTAAAGCATCCATTATCAATTACCCATAGATTCTGCTCTTTGGCGTGGAGTGTTGTTTGAGCAATCAAGGATTAAATTTACACTCTCCACATTTCTTTAGGTCTCTCATGCATCTTTTTATTTTCTTTCTTAGTGATTTTTGGACCATTGTTCTCATGAGGAGACTTGCCTTTCTTTACATTGTTTACTTTTGGCATAGAAAAGTTAGTCCTACAATGTTTATCTATATGACCAAAATTAATAAAATTACAACACATTAAACTAGAATTTAGCAGAGGATCAAATGAGTTTTTACTTACAAAACTAATTCTTCTAGGAGGAACACTCTACATTCAATGGACCTATGACAAACTAATTATATATGTAACAATATCCAGAAAAGGATGAATAATACCTGGTCATAAAGTTCTTTGGTGCAGTATGATTACCTTTCATACTCCTTTGTTTCTTCAAGTCTATCACTTGAGTAAATCCTTTTACATCTTTGATTATAGACCTTTTTCAAAAATTTATTCTCTTCACTTTCTCTTGGTTTGGATCTTTCGTAGTGTCCTTGTTGACCTTCTCCTTATTTTCTTTAGCTCCTCTTCATATTTTGAAGTTATCATACAGATTGGTCTACGTACTAGTTGATGAGCCATTTCCTTTCTCGTATCCAAGACTATATTTTTCATTTGAACGCTTTTGACCACTGATTAATTCATTAAGAATTTTTGATCCTTTTGTCAACTTTAGACTTTTATCTATTTGAATTTTTGCCTTCTCAAGTTCTTTCCTCAAAGCTACTATTTGTTCCTCAACCTTTATGCACTAGTTATACTTTGATTGTAGTTTCATCTTAAATACTTCTATTCTTTTGGCCTCTTCAAGTTGAGGTTTTAGAGTCACTACCATTTGATCATATTTCTCAAGCTCCCTTTTCCCAAGTTTCTTCTATTTTGAGTTCTCTTTTCTTATTTTCCCAATCTTTTCTAAAGCACAAACTAGTTTACCTTTTAAATCAATTTTACCTTCCTATTCTTCATCCCAATCTTCATCTTCATCTTATTCTTGATTTATGGAATTACGTTCTTCTACCATGAATATAAATTCTTTTTCCATTTCTATAAAAGCATAGTCATGATTATCATCTAAACTATCACTACTTTTCACTGAGTCATTGTCTTCTTTTATATATAGACTTTTCTTGCTCTTGAACATGTTATTCCTTTTAGCATAGTGAGGTTTCACCTTTTTGCTACCATTTACTTTCTTAGATTTGTCCTTTTTGTTATGAGGACATTTGGTAGTAAAGTGTCCTACCTTACCATAGTTAAAGCATTTGAAATGTAGCTTACCTTTATATTTTCTTGATCCTCTGTTCAATTTTTTGACAAAGTTATCTTCTTCTCGATCAGTCTCCTTAGATTCAGATGTAGATTTTTTTTTATTTTTTTATTTTTTTTTTAAACTTTATTTTCTACTTTGAATGAAACTTCTCTTTTGAAGGTGTCAGTCTCTCCCATTCTCATTTCATAGGCTGTAAACATTCCATGTAGATCATCCACTATGAGCTTGTATAAATATCTTGCTTTTTCAATTGTAGAGATTTTGGAGTTATATCTTGATGGTAACGATCTTAGAACATTTTGGACAATAGTTGACTTTTATATTGTTTCTCCAAGTCCTCTGATAGCATTCACTATTTCATCTACCCTTAGGAGGTAGTCATAAATCTTCTCATCTTCATTAATCTTAAGACTTTCAAACTATCCTTTGTATGTTTGGAGCTTAGCTTGCTTCACTTTGTCATCTCCTTCATAGATGCTTTCCAATTTATTCTAGATGTCTTTTTCACTCTGATAGTGCATTACTTCGACAAACTCTAGATTTTATAGTCCACTAAGAATGTCATTCTTTGTCTTGGCATTGTTTTCATATGCCTTCTTAACATCTTGATTTGTTGGAGCTAAAACAGGAGCCATATATTCATTTACCATAGACATCCATACATCAAATTCTAATGAGGACAAACATGCTTCCATTTTTATGATCTAAAAAGAATAGTTAGACCCATCGAAGAGAGGTGCTTTGTTTGATGAGGATCCTTCTTGATTGGCCATTATGTTCACTGACCAAAATCTACCTCGGTTGATTAAGCTTCTCCTCAGGAACCCTAGGCTCTGATATCAATTGTTGAACATAACTACCTACTAAGAGGGGGGAGTGAATAAGTAGATCAACTAAAACTAGTTCTTTTAAAAAAATTAGAGGACATACAAATTCATATGTAAGTCAAAGAAAAAATGTAGATATTACACATACACACAAAAGCACATTACTCAATATTTTTAAATGGTTGTTAGAATCTACTATGAAAATGGTTGCTAAAATATACTATTCTAATCTAGCCACATTATTGAATGCATCACTAGCTAACCTCATTGGTTTCATTCAAGAGCACCCACTCTAAGGAAGCACCCACTCCCTAGGGAGACACTAATCCCCTAACTAAGCACCAACTTAGTTTTTTGATGGCATTAACTAATTATAACTATGAATATATAACTTTAAAATACAAGATGGATTCACAAATGAATCCAGTTCAATTTATTTATTATAAGTCTAGTCTGTAACAACTCACTCTCTACTCAATCTCTACACATTCTTTGTGTGTTCTTTCTTCCTCTCTACCTCACTCTCTATTGTTCTATCTTTCACTCTATGTATGCATACATTTCAAAGTGACACTCTTTGAGTTACTCTATAGCACTCTATCAATTATAACGATAGCAAAATCTACATAATGAAAAATATGTCATGTATATACATTGAGTTTTAGGGTTTTGCATTTTGACTTTGTATTCACACTTCACAACTCCTTTTTTGGTTCTCATTCAATGCATCATTGACATATACACTTTCTGATGTATTGGTTCATGTTCTCCATAGCTATGTTCACGTCTCTTTACTATCTTTGGTAACTTTAAGATTCAAGTCATTACTACATTGTTTCCTTAACCATCGACTGATTAGATCAATTAATCTTGAGCTCCATGTAACCATAACTAGTTATTGTCTTTTTCAAACTTGACTATTAGAGCAAATTGAATGCAAGCCTTTGATTCTTTTATTCATGCCATCTCTAACCATTGAGCTCCTTTTCCCATCTCTACCTTTCTTATTATTATAGCATCACTTTCACTCCTTTTGATTATAATCAATATGCTCTACCTTTACCCTTTCTATTATATCATTAAACTCCAGCATGTTGATGTGATCTCATTTTCTTTTGCATTCTTGTAATGATTTTTCACCGTTGATCCTTGTAGACTTGACCGATTTTTAACATGACTTATCCCTTTGAGAATTCCATTTAAGACTTCCACACTTTATCCTTCAATAAATTTACAAGTGCCCTCTCTCTTTGGAAAATTTGTTAAAAGCTTTTTTTCAAGGGCTTTTTTGGATAATTTCCTTGAAGGAATTATTGTGAACAATTTCCTCAAAGGAATTATTGTGGATAATTTCCCTAGAGCAATGTCTAAGTGCCCTTTATATTTTATTTAAGGGTCCACATACCCTTTGGCTTTTTTAAAACCTACCCTTCAGCTTTTTTGTAAGGGTCCACATACCCTTTGATCTCTTTAAAAACTACCCTTCAGCTTTTTTTGTAAGAATCCACATACCCCTCAGACTTTTTGAAAATTTCCCTTCAAACTTTCTAGAATGGTCTACTTTCCCTTTGAAACATTTACAACAGTCCTCTTACGCTTCAAAATTTCTCAAAGTGTCATTTCAAAAACTTTTTTTGGTCCAATTGCCCTTTGGACTTCTTGTAAAGTACCATTTGGAAATGTTATTGTGGACATTTCATCCAACAAGACTTAATCAATTTTTTGAAACAATTCTCCATGACATTTTCTCTGGAAAAATTAACCAATTCAGGGTCTTAACACTTGCATACTTATGGTTCTTCTCATTGCTTTTCTCATTATATTGAAATAATTAAAGACATTCTAGAAACCTAATCAACTCCACTAGACCAATTCAGGTCTTTAACACCACTTGACTTATATAAAACAAAAAATAAGTTAAGTCACTTGATAAACCCAATTCACTCCTTGACCTAGTCGAGTTTTCTACAATGCTTTACTTATGAATCTTTCTAAGTAGAAGCACTTTGAGTTCACAAACCTGATTCACACTACCTTGACCCAGTTAGGTTCTAATCATTGCTTTACTTGTGAAACCCTATTATTCAAAGCAAATAAATTTCACATACCTAATGTTCACTATCTTGACTCAGTCAAATTCTCTGCATTGCTTTGCTTTTGAAACTTTATGATTCGAAGCAATTGAAGTTCACAAACCTGATTTACACTTTCCTAATGTAGTCATGTTTTGAACACGGCTCTACTTATGAAAATTTATAACTAGAAGTGGTTGAAATTCACAAACTCGATTCAAATTCTCCTGACCCAGTCATGTTTTTGACATGGTTTTACTTATGAACCTTTATAAGTAAAATTGAATGAAGTACATGGACTTGACAAACCTGAATCACTATGCCTTTGTCATTTATGTTTGTTTATTTTACATTAATGATAATCTTATCAAAAATCTCCTTATACACCATGATACTCAAATTACCAACATGATTTTCAAGAAAATACTTATTTCTTAGATAAGGATAGGATGAATTATACCTTGAGCCCATTAAAACATGAAGAAGAGAGAGCACAATAGTGTTTGCCCAAGAGTGTTGATGGTATCGAGCAAGGAGTTACTAAGAAAAGAAGAGTGGGAGGAGGCATGCTATGCACTCATGAAAAATATGGTGTATGATGCAATGAAAATATGGAGGAGACACTTTCATGTAAATTAAAGGACTTTCTAGATGAGTTCACTGACATTTTATTGAGTAACTTGCTAGAAAAACTACCACTAGTGAGAATTATTAGTTATCATAAAGATCTGATCCCAAGATCAAATTTACCAAAAACAATTGCGTATAGAATGATGTTTATGGAAAATGAATAAGTACAAAGAAAACTACATGATTTATTGAAGAAATGGTTGATAAGGGAAAGCTTAAGCCCATGTGTAGTACCCACAATGTTGGCAACAAATAAAGGTGGATAGTGGTGCATGTGTATCAATGATAGAGACATTAAAAAAATTATGATTAAGTACATTTTTCAATTTCCATTCATGGACAACATGATGGATTTCTTGAGTGGTACAAGATACATTAGTAAGATCAACCTAAAGAGCATATATCGTCATATCAGAATCCATAAAGGAGATGAATAGAAAACAATGTTCTATAAGAAGGAAAGGCTATATGAGTAGTTAGTTATGCCATTTAGGCTAACTAATATACTGATAACATTCATGATATTGATGATTGAGGTGTTGAAACCATTCTTTTAAAAGTATGTCATTATTTACTTGGATGATATTTTGGTGTTTAGCAGAACAAAATAAGAGTTCCCATAAAAATTTATTTGATTTGGTTTTTTTTTTTTTAAATTTGTCTTATAAAGCACCTACTCCCAAAAAAATTTACTCTAATTATCTCCATCCCACAAAAATATATTCCAAATCATCTTATTTTTCCTAGTCATAATGGGTTGGGTTTTTTTGTATTTATTTAGGCCTATAACTTACCAAATCTAAAGAAATATTTATATTAGTTGGTGTTTGGACCACTTCACCAAATTGATGTGTATTACTCAAATCACACATATTTAGGCTCCAATATGAACTAAATTGGTCCTATCCCACATGAATGTATCCTAAATAATACACATTTTTCAAAACTGGAAGTTGATTTATTGTGTTGATTTTAACCTATAATAGTCCTAATTACATGCAATATCAACATGAAGGGAAGGGGTGGTATAGTGTTATTAGGGGACCAAATGAACATAAATTCCCCCAATCACACCTATTTGGGGGTAAATATTTCCTTAATTAACTTGGTTACATATGAATGTTCCCTAAATAACATAAATGAGTGGTTATGTGTGTACAAGTTTTATTTTGTTTATTTTCATTTATAATAGACATAATCCCATGGAATTTTACTTAATTTGGATATATTCCACTTAAATATGCCCCAAAACATTTAATTTTTCTTTATACATAAGTGGTTGGGGTTTTATTGTATCGATGTTTTCCTATAAAGGACCTAGTAGTATGAAATATTAATAGAAATAGGTAATTAGGGATGTAGGAATCCTCAAATATACGTGCATTACACAAGTGACACCTATTTTTACCCTAATTAAAATTAAATTGGTTTGCTCATGTACGTATGTCATTTAAATTATATAGATTTCCCAAGTTACAATTTAGACTTTATTTCTAATGTTCACTTTAACGTATAATGGAACTAATTTCATACAATATATAAATGGGTGGATTTACATTCGTAAGTCATAAAATCAACCTAATTTATACCAATCATACTGGTCTCAACTTGAATTTGACCAAACTTAACTTGGATATGTATTAATTTGCCCCAAAATCAACATAAATAGGAAGTTGGATATGTCTCGGGTTTTGATGTGTTGATTTTTTCTTATAAGGGAGCTAAAACCACATATTTTTTAAAAAAATTGTCCCAATCCCACACAAATGTTCCCCAATCATATGGTTATTCCTATGTCACAACTAATTCGGATTTATTGTGTCAGTCTTCCTTATAAGGGAGCTAAAACCACATATTTTTTTCAAAATTTGTCCCAATTCCACACAAATATGCCCCAAACCATATGATTACCCCCATGTTACAATTGATTGAGTTTTGTTGTGTCAATTTTTTCATATAAGGGAGATAAAACCACATAAAATTTTCAATTTTTATCTAAAACCCACATAAATGTGCCCTAAATCATATGATTATATCCCATGTCACAACTGATTGAGTTTTTTTGTGTCACTTTCTTTATATAATATATTTAGTTTCATGTAATATCAATAGAAAGAAGTGGTTTGACATGTGAATATCACCAAATATATCTGCATTACTCCAATTCCACCTATTTGTTCCTTTGTTTAAACTAATTATCATAATCTTAAATGAATGTGCACAAAATCATCTAAATTTGCACAAATTATAAGTCAATGTGGCTTTTTTTTTTTTTTGGACAATTTTGACCTACAACAAACCTAATCCCCACAATATCAACATGTAATTGTTGGATGTGTGAAACTCCCCAAATTGACTTACATTTCCCTAATCAAACTTTTTTAGGTTTGAATTTTAAATGAATGCACTTTGAGTTGTCTATAGTTAACACAATTACAAGTGATTACTCGGGTTTTTTTATGCCTATTTTGTCTTATTAAGGATATATCCATATAGAATTTATGAGTTGCATTTAGAATTTTGTTTGTTTGTTGATAATAAGCATTTTGACAAAGTTACTTGCAACTTCGTGCTTTCATAGTATAAAATAGAGGAAAAACTCCCTCAAAACTTAAGGTTAATAAGTTGGCGAATGAATTTTCATGATTATAATATGAAAATGAACAAAAAATATATCTTCCTTCTTTGACAAGAAGAGTGGTGAAAGGGGGCGAGTGTGGATTAGTGTAAATACTTCTTAAATCACAATCAAAAGGGACCCAAAGCTTCGATGGCATACACCAATCTAAATTAAATTTTTCTAATCCTTGTAAATTCACCTTATCAAAGCATAAAAATTATTTATTTAAAAATACAGAATTTATAATTCTATATATCTATAAAACAATTTAATACATTAAAACATTCCTTGTATATTATAAGAGCTTAAACTCTTTTTCACAAAATAAATATTATAAAATTCCAAATAAAATCTAAAAGAGAGAGCTTTGGTTTTTTAAGAAGACAAATAAACTTATGTCGAAGCCTTCTTTGCTCTTCTGTATATTTTCATTATCCAGCCTTCTATAATTATATATACATCTTTATTTTTGTCCTTTATGAAAGGCTGCAAAATACAAAATAAATATTACAAACATAAATTTATAACTGCACATGATTTAAATATATAGCAGCAAATTTCCGTTTGAATACAATAGCTAACCATCCAAAAACACAACAATTATATTGTAAAGTCAACAACGGTTATTCTATGGAAAAACTAACAAGTTGAAATGAACAACCAGAAGTTTGGATGATCAAATTTGACAGGTTGATCCAACTTTGAAGTTGACTAGTAAATTGAATTCAGTTTAAATTCAATTTAAACATTGCCAAATAGTAGATAATCAAACAATTATTTAGTTAAATGCCTAAACATTGCTTATTAAGATGTCAGAGAATTACAATAAGCTCGCAGCATATTACTTTATAGATCAACATAATACTGTTAAGATATTATTTCCTCTATTTCCATACACAGCATTGAATATATATTTACAACAGATAGGCAATCCCATTACTCAAGAAGGATCGAGAGATGATTGAATATGACTTCTGAGTAAGATGGACGGAATCAAAGAAGACATATTTTGAGGCATCGGTGCCTGTCCACGGTGTTAACGAGTTGCAGAGGACCTTTTTTCGTTGACTTATAATGGAGGCGGCTTGTACTCCTATTTTGATTGTCCAAGAACTTTCATGAAATAAGGAAATTTAGTGATCAGTCCTCTCAAGTTATCTTAGTACAGCTTTTCTTCAAAACAATAATTTCATCTGTTCAATTAATTAAATTAATAATTTCATCTGTTCATTTGACTTAACAATATAATTTTATATCTAATAATTTAGATTATTAAGAAGAGTGATATTAGAAAATATTTCATAATATATATATATACTTTTTTTTTTGCTTTCCTTTTATTTGGGTGTCATTCTCTTGATGCTTTCTAAAATATTACTCTAAATCACGGTTAAGTTATTGGATTTTTTTTTTGGTCTACTAAACACTTACCAATTTATATGTATGTAATTTTTGGACTCTCCATCTGACAATCTCACTCATATAATAAGGATTTGGAAAAGTATGTTACTATTTCATCGAAGATGGATGAATTTAACATGAATAAAAATGATGGCCAAGACTCTTTTAATCATCTTCTTTGTTGCTATGCTTCTTTGGTCCATATGGCCAATGGGATTTATGGACCCATAAAGGCCATAGTCGTTCACGGTCAGTTGGATGAAAAGGTTGAATTCTGAAAGAGGGAGTCACTCGCTGAGAATTGAACCCAAAATTTACCGCCGACCTAGGTTCCTCTACATTCTACATCAAAGATGATGCAGACTGCATAGATTTAGATCCAATCCATGAGTTCGAGGTAATGCACGAGTAGGTCTTCGAATCGAATCTCACCACCACCAATCCATCAGTCACAATTAAATTCATCTAGAATTCTCTCACCATATCCAAAAACCTCTCTTAGACTATGTTAAAGGGCTTAAAGCAAGAGCTTATTCCCATCTACACTAAGCTCATCAAAGAATTCATGTTATTTGATATATGGTTTTTAGTATTGACCCAACCGATGCATCCCAACCGATTGACTACTCTAATATTTTCATTTCAACCATTTTCTTTATTTCAAATAACTTCATTTTATATATTCTTTCTTAGTCGAATCGAGGATATTAATCATATACACAACCACATTTTTGTCCTCAAAATTTGCATCTACACTCTGCATTATTGTTTTGTTTACTCCATTGTTGCTCTGCATGGGGACAAAAATGAGCTTGAGGATCCTAATGTAACGGATTCCTCACAAATAATGTTTACATACAGCTATCCTTTGGGTACATTATTTTGATAATGTACAAGAGGAAGCTTCTCTTGTTCGAGATGGGCAATTTATGATGATGAAGAAACTAAAATGATTTTGGGATCACCCGATCAAGAAAAAAATTGTTCTCAAAATGTTTGTGTACTTTTCCATCTAAGCATATGTATCATTATAAATGTAAAAGGGTTGTGGGGATATGAAGCAATTACCATTCAAGCATATGTATCATTATAAATGTATTGTGAGACTCATTGAAAGTAGAAACCACCGATCGCTATGTTATAAGGATACAACTATAGGAAGATTAATCAAATTGACATGTAATGAACAAGTATTATTTTTTATTGCCTCTTCAAACTATCAAAATCTATAAATGAACAGTTTATCCACCATTCTCTTTTTTTCTTTTTACATTTTCTTCCTTCTAAAAGACAATAAATTCATATATGCTACTAAATTTTAAATGATAGTATGTTTTTAATATCCATGCTCTCACAATATTATCCTTTAGGATCCTTTTAGGATTGATTGGCACCTTAGGCTTGACCTTTTCATCAACCGTTTGATCAAAAATATGAGTTAATAACAAGCATTCCTGACTTGACTTCACATCTAAAGTATGTTCTACCATAGCAAATAGTCCACTTGGGCTTGTAGACTGATCACGACTCACCTTTACCATCTTTGGTTTCCACATATTCATTTCCCTTCTCTCTTACACTCTAGGGGATTCAAACCTCTTTTTTTGACTTGATGTCTTTCTAACTCTATTAGGACATAATTTTTCAATGTGTCCCACATTATCAAAATTATAGCAAAAAAAATATTCATACTTCTTGACTAATGATTCCTTTCATAATTCTATATGTATTCATTTTTTAATGGTCTTATACACACTCTTGCTCTATGACCAAACTGATTGCATGTAAAATAGTATCCATTGATTGAGTTATCATACCTCATAGCATTAAGCTATCTGATTAGTATCTTCATGTTGACCTATTTGTCTTCATTAGCCTTTTCCTTGACTTGAGTTGCCTCCTTTTGGTCTTCTTTGAAACCAAGACCTATCTTATCACTTGCAGGGTTCTAAATACTCAGGATGTTATCTAAAGCATTAGTACTCTTTTCAAAATATATAAAGGTCTTAAAATTTCTAGATGCTTAACCCAATTCAAATTTCAAAGATTTCATTTCAGTTCCATATTTGGTACATTCTTCCTCTTTAGCCTTTAGGCTTGTTATCGTAATCATCATTTGTGTTTATACTTGCTAGATGATCTCATCATGCTCTTTAAATGTGTTACTTAGTCTCTTTCCAAATAAATCAATTTGCTCTTCATAGTCGTTAACTAATGATCTTACTTTATGATTCTTCTAGATTGAAACTTCAACTCCTTTAGAGCACTCACCAATTCTACCTCAAGGTTCACTTCAGCCTCTTCTTCATCATCTATAAGGATTTTCTATTTTTGAGCAACCCTCATTATCTATTTCTAAAACCATGAATAAGGTTTAATTGGTGTCATTTTCATGTTCATTACTATCATCATCACTATTAGATATAATTATGTCACTTACATTAGATGAGTTATTATCTTATTTGGTATATAAAACTCTCTTTTTCTTGAATGACCCTTTCCTACCTTCATACTTCCTAAAATATTTCTTATTTTTATCAGGCATATAGACCTCATTATCATCTCCATGATGTTCATCATGTTATTTGTCATACTCAGTCTTATCCTTATTAGGACACTTAGATGCAAAGTGACCAATCTTACCACAGTTGAAACATTTGAAAGGTAAGTTACCCTTGTACTTACACAATCCAAACCTCAATTTCCTTGTACTTATTCTTAGATTAAAATGTTGCTTCCTTATTAGAAGGTCTTCCTTTATTTGTTCTCATCCCATAGGTAGTCAAGATGCCATGAAGCTAATCCATTTTGAGTTTCTCCAAATTTTACATCTCTTTTAATGTAGGCACCTTAGAATTAAACTTATGAGTTAGTGATCTCAATACCGTTTTGAACAAATGTAGACTCTTTCACTTCTTTTCCTAATCCCCTGATGACATTGATCACTTCATCAACCCTTAACATGTAGGATTTAATTCTCTCATCTTAATTCATACTTAGACTTTCAAACTACCTTCTATGACTCTATAATTTATCCATATTCATATTGGTGACTCCTTCATAGACAGTCTTCAACTTGTCCCATATCACTTTGGCTAACTCAAAGTGCATAACCTTCACAAACTCTACCTTTGATAGGCCATGTAGAATGGCATTATTTACTTTAGAATTGATCTCACTTTCCATCTTGCATGTTGCATCAATTGGTGGTGTAGGAGGAGGAGTGTATCCATCCACAATCCAAAATTGATTGTCATCTATCATGGCCTATTAACATTATATATGTCCTCATTATAATACTCCAAAATGCATAATTATTCCCATTGAATAATAGAGCCTTACTTGTAGATAAACCTCCTTGAACTTGACTATTAACCATCCTTACTTCTAGGATATCCTTTAGGATGTTAGGCATGATTCAAATGACCATGATCCAATACCAATTATTGAAATCAAAATCAATAAGAGGGGGGTGAATCAGTGTCTTCAAAATATTCATTCAATTCCACTTAAGTAAACATGAACCATTCATACAAACATGAATATCTAGCAAAGCATATATAACCATACAAGATCATGAAACACATTACATATATGGGAAGGCCTCAAGGGGAATAAAACCCACTAATTTATATAAATGGACTACATTCATATAATTAAAAAACAATCTTTATTGAAGCACCAAATCCACTTGGAGTGCTGACCCCAACTAGTCAAGAACCCACTCAATTAGGATTTAGAAAATACGAACCTACAAGGACGCACCAACTCATCCACCTAAAAATTTGGATCACCTTCACAAAAATATATTTATCACACAATATATTATTATCGCCTTATTTATCTCTTCTCACTCTTCTATCTATCTCAAACTACCTTCTAGGCTTCTTTGCTCAATTGGGTTTCTTCAAGATAGATTAAGTCATATGACCTTGATATTCATCTACAATACCCTTTTTCGATATTTATGAAATTTACTATACACCCCTATGATTTTATAAAATACCTCCTTTATCTCTTCAGTTTTTTATTTCATTCACTTCGACTCACTTCTTTTCTAACTAACTAATTAGGCCTATTAGGCCTTGTTCTTATACAATCCTCTAGCTCACACACCTATTTGTCAATCATACATACTTGAATACTTATATTACCATCAAAATAGGTATTATAACATATTTAATACATAAATTAATAATTAAAATAGGTCATACATAACATAAAATACCAAAACCTCTTTTAGGCCTTAAGGAGACGTAATTCAATTAGGCCTTCATTAGTACATGGTACCCTTTGATCTCCTTGAAAAAGAATAAAAATCAAAACATGAAAGGAACACTTCATATACAACTAAAATATAATTCCAATAATATCATCTTAGTTCCATGAAACTTTCTAACTCTAACCACCACTTCAAGCACAACATTAGTACTGCTCACATTAGGCCTTCACACAAATAGAAAGGTCTCTCTAGAACAATTGAAGATAACATATTATTTATCCATAAAAACATGACAATAAATCACATAAACATAACCTCAAATAGCTAGAAAAAATTATCATATGCATTACACACTTCAAATAAGGGCATAGAGCCTCAAAAGCACCTCTACAACTCACTCACTCAAAATTGTCATTTTTCCTTAAAAGACCAATCATGATACCAATGACCTTAAACACATGTATGATAACTTTAAAATACTTATTATGTAATTATATGATCCTATGACATATCTATACCATATTAAAATATAAGCATCATATAATCTAGTGGAAATTATTGGTCTTATAGACTAATTTATAGATCTCACTACACACAATTCTCACTAACCCAAATAAGTCATTTTGGCTTCATCATTTTCACCATTGTACTTGAATTAAAAGGTTTATACAAAGAATTAATATATCATAAAATTCAAAAATAACATTTATATGCACTTTCTTTTATTACTCTATCATGAAAACACATTCTTAATCATATTCTCACTGTTGCTTGCGTTTTTCATTATTTGCACCATTTGACGTGTTAGCAACTGGCTAAATTTGATGATCATTTTATCAAAATTAAATGATATAACATATCCATAAACATTTATGGACATGAAAAATTATTCTCTACATTATTCTTCTATCAATTTTCTTGCTATGTCCAATACAACTTTTCTCAACTACAGTAACTTCTTCAAAAAGAAACATGTAACTCAACATTTTCTATCTCCTCTCTCTAACCAATACCACTTCGAGGTATATAGGAGAGTATAATACAATATTAAATATCTTATCTGATCATACCAATCCATTATGTTCACTTTTGATCAACATCTTCAACATCAGGTCCTTATTAGGGTTCTAAGAGGGTTGAAACCTTTTTCCATTCTTAACAATCATTCATAAATCATAGCCCTTAAATAAAAAAATTAATGCCTATAATTTTTATCTAGGACCCTTACCCATATACCATTAATATCTTATGTTCCCATGAAATTTTTTCATGAGCTAATGATCACAAGAAAATCCTTCTCAAGTTGAGAACCCTTCATTCTGAGCACTTGAGAGACCTCAAAATTATTTTTCATGCCTTATACTTCAAAATATGACCTAAAAATACATGATAAAACTTAAAAAAACATAAATAACCTATTAAAATTCTTACATGATCTCAAACACCTTGAAATATTATCATGACCCCTTATTCAGCCACACTCTCTCTTTGCTCTTGTAGACCTTGACCCGCAAATCATGTTAGGTCTTAAAACTGACTGTCATGCCTCTTTCCTTGCACATTCCACCACTCTCACATACTAAATAAACATATATCATAATTAATAACTTCCATACATCATTAACATTCCTTGACAATAGACCATGATACCTTATTAGGCCAGGTAGGGTCTAGAAGTGGTTTAGGTGCATACTTGACCTGAAGGTCCTACCCCTGTAGGTTAACCTTGAGACTCTCATGAGTGATATAATGCCTCACATACATACTAAAGAACCCTAATATAACCACTCATGCCTGTGTGCACTCATCTCACCAACATCATGCTCATACCTTATCATAAGGTCTCTTTATGCCATAACTAGGCTTATTAAGCACTTGAAACCTGACAACTAACCTTAAAACACTTATGAAATTATCTACACTTTAATTACATGATCACAAAATTCCAATAAAACTCTTACAATAATTTTCTTACTTACTTTACCAAACCTCACTATGCACACCTTCTCACAAGGTCTAAACTAGGCTTCTCAAGACACATTGTATTAAGAACTAGTACTCAAACATGCTTACGTCAATGATATAAAATAAGAACATTTTTTAGACAACACTCTCACACTAATATAATAATATTTTTTTGATAAACATTCTCTCATAACCTTATGTAGACCTAGACCCTCATAACCATGCTTCAATACTCACTTTACCGTCATACCTCTTTGTGATAACACTGAAAACTTAAGGCTGACCTAAACCTCGACATCAACCTTAGCATCAACTAATATAAGAGACATTAGTTTCCTTTAAATTCTCTCTTTCCTTTAAATTCTCTCTTGCCTTAAAATTCATCTTGTCACATGGCTTCCTTGTCACATTAAGCACACAAGCTCATACCTCAAAGACCACTTACCATGCACCTTCCCAAGATGCACCCTTTTTACATCAATGATTAAAACATGCCAACAGAGTTATCAAAGGAATTTGTGTTATCCTAGAATAAATGGATTGTCAAGATGTGAGGCATAAAAATTGTGGTGATAGAAGAATGAATCGATGAGATAACCAGGATGAGCTACGAATGGATTGAAAACATGTAATGATAAAATATAAAAACTAGAATTAATGTATAATTTATTTCACATTGATGTAGTCTTGAAAATGAAAAAGAAGGAATTCCCAAGGTAGGATTTACCTCATCGGTGGCCTAAAATATACCTACAGATAATGAAGTATTTAACATTAGAAGGTAAGTTCACCCTAATATTTAATCATAAATTTTTTTCGTTAAATCACTTCCACATGTAAAAAAATAGATTACCTTTCTATCTCTTGAAATCATTAGAAAACACAGTGATTACTTACTAGATAAGTTATAATTACTAAAGGATAAGAGGTTTTTTTTTTTTTTTTTAGTTGAAGACATTCTATGTTTTGTATCCCATTTAGGATTTGAGTCTTAACTTCAGGTCATACTAGTTTTTAAACTTGTTAGTTATTATATCCTTGTAAAACCAACTTCTTTTACCTTATCTAATAAAAAATATTTAACAAAAATGAAGCCACTATATTCACATAGTAAAGACCAAACCCTAGAGCAAGAGGCCATTGATCCTATTGATTATTCCATTCTTTTCACTACAACCCAAATAATAGATCCCAAAAGGAGAGTGCATTTTAATGATTTAGTATATGTTTTTTTTTTTAATACTCAACATTCACTTGTCCCTCCAAAACCCTCAAACTAGTTAGGGGTATCTCTCAAATAGTTTGCACTAGTGAAATCCTCTATAATGGTCATTTCAAAAACTTTATGCCTAAAAAAATGTGTGGTATGAACTACACCCCAACGAGGAGTCTCAAGATGGTAGAGGGTCTTTTAGTCACCCCTTCAATTACCCATCCATATAAGTGCTTTAATTTTATGACCAATAATCACTCTACCTTCCACCTCTGTAGAGGTTGAACACTGTAAATATCAAGGAGAGCTCATTATCCCTCAATGGGTCAAAGAATTATAAAAATGAAAAGGAAATAGGCAAGGCATGTCCAAGTAGAGTTTCCCAGAGTATTCATTTTTTTTTAAAGCATAGTGTTATAATTTAGAGGTGAAGAAGAGAAATGGGGTAGACAGTAGCACATGGGAAGAAATAGTTTTGGAACAAAGATAAAATATACTCCAATTAGCCATAAATTAGAAGATAAATCCTGATTACCCCATTTAGTATATAGAGAACTTTTGTTCTTTTATGGACTCAACTAGGGAGGCTATGAAATAAATATATATAAATCAGGAGTAAGCCAAATTGAGGTACTTGTAGAACCAAATTATTTAATCCCCACAAATAATGTTTACATATAACTATCCTTTGGGTACATTATTTTGATAATGTTCAAAAGGAAGCTTCTCCTGTTCGAGATGGGTAATTTATGATGATGAAGAAACTAAAATGATTTTTGGATCACCCGATCAAGAAATAATTTTTTCTCAAAATGTTTGTGCAATTTTCCATCTAAGCATATGTATCATTATAAATGTAAAAGGGTTGTGGGGATATGAAGCAATTACCATTCAAGCATATGTATCATTATAAATGTATTGTGAGACTCATTGAAAGTAGAAACCACCGATTGCTATGTTGTAAGGATATGAATATAGGAATATTAATCAAATTGACATGTAATGAACAAGTATTATTTTTTATTTCCTTTTCAAACTATCAAAATCTATAAATGAACAGTTTATCCACCTTTATTTTTTTTCGTTTTACATTTTTTTCCTTATAAAAGATGATAAATTCATATATGCTACTGAATTTTAAATGATAGTATGTTTTTAATATCCATGCTCTCACAATATTGAATATACTTTAGGATCCTTTTAGGATTGATTGGCACCTTAGGCTTGACCTTTTCATCAACCGTTTGGTCAAAAATATGAGTTAATAACAGGCATTTATGATTTTATTTCACATTTAAAGTATGTTCTACCATAGCAAATAGTCCACTTGGGCTTGTAGACTGATCATGACTCACCTTTACTATCTTTGGTTTCAATATATTCATTTGCCTTTTCTCTTACACTCTAGGGGCTTCAAACCTATTTTTTTGACTTGATGTCTTTCTAACTCTATTAGGACATAATTTTTCAATGTGTCCTGCATTATGAAAATTATAGAAAAAAAATTATTCATACCATTTGACTAGTGATTCCTATCATAATCCTATATGTATTCATTTTTATATGTTCTTATACACACTCTTGCTCTATGACCAAAATAATTGCATATAAAATAGTAACCATTGAATGAGTTATCATACCTCATAGCATTAGGCTATCTGATTGATATCTTCATGTTGACCTTCTTGTCTTCATTAGCCTTCTCTTTGACTTGAGTTGCCTCCTTTTGGTCTTCTTTGAAACCTAGACCTATCTTATCACTTGCAGGCTTCCGAATACTCAAGATGTTATCTAAAGCATTAGTACTCTTTTCAAACTCCATAAAGGTCTTAAACTTTCTAGATGCTTAAACCAATTCAGATTTCAAGGATTCCATTTTAGTTCCATACTTGGTGTATTCTTCCTCTTTATCCTTTAGGATTTTTATCATAATCATCATTTGGATTTATACTTATCTTTAAATGTGTTACCTAGTCTTTTTTCAAACAAACTAATATGTTCTTCATAGTCCTTAAATAATGGTCTTATTTTATGATTCTTCCTTCTTTGAAACTTCAAATTTTCCAGAGCACTCACCATTTTTACCTCAAGGTTCACTTCAGCCTCTTCATCTTATTATTCATCACCCATAAGGCTTTTCTATTTTGAGCAACCCTCACTGTCTATTTCTAAAACCATGAATAAGGTTTAATTGTTGTCATGTTCATGTTCATTAGTATCATCATCACTGTTAGATATACTTGTGTCAGTTACATCATATGAGTTATTATCTTCTTTGGTATATAAAATTCTATTTTTCTTGAATTACCCTTTCTTACCTTCATACTTCCTAAAATCTTTCTTATTTTTGTCAGGCTTATAGACCTCCTTATCATCTCCATGATGTTCATCATGTTATTTGTCATGCTCAGTCTTATCCTTATTAGGATAATTAGATGCAAAGTGATCAATCTTACCATAATTAAGACATTTTAAAGGATATTTACCCTTGTTCTTATATGATCCAAACCTTAATTTTATAGAAAACATGGTTATTCGTTCATAATCATCAAGATATGAACATATCTCATCCTTGACCTTCTCGGCTTTTCACTTGTTCTTAAATTTAAATGTTGCATCCTTATTGGGAGGTCTTCCTTCATTTTTTATCATCTCATAGGTAGTCAAGATGCCATGAAGCTCATCCATTTTTAGTTTGTCCAAATTTTTCATCTCTTTTGATGTAGTCACCTTAGAATCAAACTTAGTAGTTAATGATCTCAATACCTTCTAAATAATTGTAGACTCTTTCACTTTTTATCCAAATCCTCTATTAACATTGACCACTTCATCAACCCTTAACGTGTAGGATTTAATGCTCGCATCTTCTTTCATACTTAGACTTTCAAACTACCTTTTAAGTGTTTGTAATTTAACCATTTTCATCTTGGTGTCTCTTTCATAGATATTCTTCAACTTGTCCCATAACACCTTGGGTGACTCAAAGTGTGTGACATTCAAAAACTCTTCCTCTGAAAGGCCACATAGAATAGCATTCATTACTTTATAATTTCTCTCACTTTCTTTCTTACATGTTGCATTAGTTTGTGGTGTAGGAAGTGGAGTGTATCTATCCACAACTAACTGTCATATGTCATGGCCTATTGACATTATATATGTCCTCATTCTAAATATATAAAATTAATAATTAATCCCATTGAATAATGAAGCCTTACTAATAGAGAATCCTCCCTGAACTTGACTACTAGCCATCCTTACTTCTAGGATCTCCTTTAGGATGTTAGGCCTGATTAAAATGACCAAGATCTAATACCAATTATTTTAATAAAAATTAATGAGAGGAGGTGAATCATTGTCTTCAAAACATTTATTCAACTCCATGTAAGAAAACATGAACCATGCATACAAACATGAACATATAGCAAAGAATATGTAACCATACAAGATCATGAAACACATTACATATGTGGGAAAACCTTATTGGAAAGAAAACCCACTAATCTATATAAATTTACTACATTCTTATAATACAAAAACCAATATTTATTGAAGCACCAACTTCACTTGAAGTACCGACACCAATTAGTCAATAACCCACTCAATTAGGATTTAGCAAGCACCAACCTACAATGAGGGACCAACTCAGTCACCTAAAAATTTTAATCCCATTCATAAAAATATTTTTATCACACAAAATATGATGATTACCTTCTTTATCTCTTCTCACTCTTCTATCTCTCTCAAACTACCTTCTAGGCTTCTACACTCAAATAGTTTTTTTCAAAATAGATTAAGTCATATGACCTTGATATTCATCTATAATACCTTTTTTAGATATGTATGAAATTTAATTTACACCCATATTATTTTATAAAATACCTCCTTTATCTCTTCAATGTGTTATTTCCTTCAGTTCCACTCACTTCTTTTCTAACTGACCAATTAGGCATATTAGGCCTTGTTCTTATATAATCCTCTAGCTCACACACCTATTTTTTATCCTCAAAATAGGTCTTATAACATATTTCATACATTAATAAATCATTACAATACATCATCCATAACTTAATATACCAAAACCTCTTTTAGGACATAAGGAGACCTAATTCAATTAGGCTTTCATTAGTATATGTTACCTTTTGATATCCTTAAAAAACTTTAAAAATACAAAAATGGAAGGAAAAATGTATATAACACTCAAATATACCTCCAATAATATCATCTTAGGTCTATGACACTTTCTAATTCTAAACACCACTTGAAGCACACCATTAGTACTATTCACATTAGGCCTTCACACACATAGAAAGGTTTGTCTTAAATAACTACAGATAAAATATTATTTATCTATAAAACCATGATAATAAATCACATACACATAACCTCCAATATTTCATCAAATTTAACATATGCATTAGACACTTCAACTCAGGGCATAGAGCCTCAAAAACACCTCTACAACTCACTCACTCAAAACTATGATTTTTCCTTAAAGACCAATCATGATAACAATGACCTTAAACACCTATATGAAAACTTTAAAATAATTATTATTCAATTATATGATCCTATGACATATCTATACCATATTAAAATATAAACATCATATATTCTAATGGAAACTATTGGTCTTATAGACCTATTTGTAGACCTCACTACACATAGTTCTCACTAAGCCAAATAAGCCATTTTGGATTCATCATTTTCCCCATTGTAATTAAATTAAAATGTTTATACAAAGAATTAATATTTCATACCATTCCCAAATATCATCTCCATGCACTTATTTTTATCATTCTATCCTAAAAACACATTCTTAATCATATTCTCACTGTTGCCTGGGTTTTTCACTATTTGTACCATTTTGCCTATTAGTGAATGGCTAACATGGATGATAATTTTAGGATACGTGAGGGATATAACCTATTGATAAACCTTTATGTACATTAAATATTATTTTATACCTTATTCCTATATCAATTTTCTTTCTATGTCCAATATAACTTTTGATAGCTACAGTAACTTCTTTAAAAATAAACCTATAACTCAACATCTTCTCTCTCCTATCTCTAACCAATACCACTTGTAGGTACATAGTATAGTACAATAAAAAATAAAATATCTTACCTAAGCATACCAATTCATTATATGCACTTTTGATCAACATTAGGTCCTTATTTGGGTTCTAAAAAAGTTTAAACCTTTTTCTATTCTTAACAATCATTCATAAAGAATAGCGCTTCAATTAAAAAAATAATGCCTATAATTTTTATCTATGACCATTACCCATATACCACGAATATATTATGTTCTCATGTAAAGTTTTTATGATCTAATGATCACAAGAAAATCCTTCTTAGGTTGAGAACCTTTCATTTTGAGCACTTGAGAGAACTCAAAACTACTTTTCATGCCTTATACTTCAAATAATGACCTAAAACCAAATGATAAAACTTTAAAAATTATAACTCACATTTTTAAATTCTTAAATAATGTCAAACACCTTGAAATTTTATCATGGCCCCTAATTAGGCCACACACTCTCTCTTTGCTCTCTTAGACCTTGACCTACAAATCATGTTAGGCCTTAAAATTGACCTTCATGCCTCTTTCCATGCACTCTCCAACACTCTCACATAATAAATCGACCTATATCATGATTAATAACTTCCATACATCCTTAACATTCCTTGACAATATATCATGATACCTTATTAGGCTATGCAGGGTCTAGAAGTGGTTTAGGTGCAAATTTATCCTGAAGGTCTTACCCCTATAAGTTTACTCTGAGACTCTCATGAGTGATCTAATGCCTCATATACATTCTCAAGAAACCTAATATAACCACTCATGACTTTGTGCACTCATCTCACCAACATCATTCCCATACCTTTTCATAAGGTTTCTTTATGTCATGATTAGGCTTCTTAAGCACTTGAAACTTGACAACTAACTTTAAAACACTTATGAAACTATATACACTTTAATTAAATGATCAAAAAATTACAATAAACCTCTCACAATATTGTGCTTACTTACTTCACAAAACATCACTATGCACACCTTCTCATAGGGTCTAGACTAGGCTTCTCAAGACACCTTATACTCAAGAAGTAGTACTCAAACATGCTTACCTCAATGATATCAAATAATAATATTATTTATACAACACTCTTACACTACTATAACAATCTCTTTCTGATAAAATTTCTATCATGACCTTATTTTGAACTAGAGCCTCATAACCATGCTTCAATTCTCACTTTACCATCATACATCATTGTGATAACAATGACAACTTCAAGCTAACCTGAACCTTGACATTAACCTTGGCATCAAGTAATAGAAGAAACATTAGTTTTCTTCAAATTATCTCTTTCCTTCAAATTCACTCTTTCCTTCAAATTCTCTCTTGCCTTCAAATTTTATCTTTCCTTCAAAGTCATCTTGTCACATGGCTTCTTTGCCACATCAAGAACACAAGTTCATACCTTAAAGACCACTCACCATTCACCTTCACAAGATGCACCCTTTTTACATCAATGAAAAAAACATGCCAATAGAATTATAAAATGACTTTTTTTATCCTATAACAAATGGATTGTCAGGATGTGAGGCAAAAAAATTATGGTGATGGAAGAATGAATTGATGAGATGACTAGGTTAAGCTACGAAAGCATTTAATGATAAAATATAGAAACTAGAATTAATGTAGAAGTTATTCCACATGGATGTCTTTTAGAATATGAAAAATAAGGAATTCCTAATCTAGGATTTACCTCATCGGTGTCTAGAAATATACCTAAAAATAATGAAGTATTTAACATTCAAAGGTAATTTCACCCTAATATTTTATCATAATTTTTTTTTGTTAAATCATTTCCACATGTAAAAAAATATTCTACCTTTCTATCTCTTGAAATCATTAGAAATCACATCCATCACTTACTATATAATTCATAATAATGATATTATTCACCAAATTTTGATCTTCCAACTTTTTCAACATGATGAATCCCTATATGGTAAACACATCCTTGACATCCCTATGGAAGACACATCTAATGAGTAATTAGAGATTTCAAAGAAGGAGGATGGACCCTAAGCCCTACTTATTCCCAACCCACCTCCCCTTATGCCAACACCTAAACCTTTAAATCCCTTCAAAATGTTTGGGAGACATTATCATAGCCTATATGGGCAAAATACCCAAAACCATAGCCATTTCATAAAAGGAGGAAGATGGTAATAAGGGTAAATAATTTTGTAACTTAGATGACTCAAATCAGGATATGAAAAGGAATTTTATGGATTTTGAAGAGAAATTACTGGAAATTAGTAGGGCCATGGCTAGTCTCATTAAGGAATGGAATGATTTGAAAGCTAAGACTAACTAGCTCAAGTAGAAATGTGACAAAGGAAAGGAAAAAGAAACCCATTTGGATAAAAAAGACACCAATGATGAATCTAAACTAAAACTTGTTGAATACACTCATCCAATCCTCAAAGCCAAAAGGATCCCCAGGTCTCCATAGAAAAAAGCCAAGCAAGGTCCATTAGAAGCCCTAAGAAAACACATGTACGGTAGAGTGACATAGAAATTACTAAAGGATAAGAGTAAGGAGATGAAACAATCCACTCCATGGGATAAGGCAATCTCAGAGGATCTTTTAGTAAATGTCTAATTTATTATATAGCTTTACATTTTTATCTTTGTTAGTGTTTTTGGGTTTTTTTACTTATTTTTAGTTGAAGACATTTTATGTTTTTTATCCCATTTTGGATTTGAGTCTTAACTTTGGGTCATACTAGTTTTTAAAATTGGCAATTATTAGTTACCTTTAAAATCAACTTCTTTTACATTATCTAATAAAAAATATTTAATAAAAACCAAGCCACTATATGCACATAGTAGAGACCAAACCCTAGAGCAAGAGGCCATTGGTCCTATTGATTCTTCCATTCTTTTCACTACAACCCAAATAATAGATCCCAAAATGAGAGTAAATTTTATTTATTTAGTATATGTTCTTTTTTATATACTCAACATTCACTTGTCCCTCCAAAACCCTCAAATTATTTAAGGGTATCTCTACCATAGTCTGCACTAGTGAAATCCTCTATAATGGTCATTTCAAAAACCCTAATCCTAAAAAAATGTGTGGTATAAACTAAACCTCAAAGAAGAGTCTTAGGATTGTATAGGGTCTTCTAGTCACCCCTCCAATTACCCATCCATATAAGTGCTTTACTATTACGACCAATAATCACTCCACCTTCCACCTTTGTAGAGGTTGACTAGCCTAAAGAGCAAGGAGAGCTCGTTATCCCTCAATGGGTCAAAGAATTATAAAAATGAAAAGGAAATAGGCAATTCCTAGTCCTAGTATATTTGCCCATGGTATTCATTTTTTTTCAAATGCTTAGTGTTATAATTTAGAGGTGAAAAAGAGGAATGGGGTAGACAGTAGCACATGGGAATAAATAGTTTTGAAATAAAGATAAAATATACTCCAATTGGCCAAAAATTATAAGATAAATCCCAATTACCCCATTGAATATATAGAGAGCTTTTGTTCTTTTATGGACTCAACTAGGGAGGATATGAAATAAATGTATATAAATCAAGAGCAAGC
>JARHVA010003799.1:595000-617500 GCA_037957365.1 Torreya grandis
AATTCACTTACATCTTCAACTATCAGCTTAGCACCACTCTAGGAGTCTAAAATGTGAAACTTTTCTATGGAGTTGGTTCCTTGCCCTTACGTCCCATATAAAATGGATAAATTCCATGTATTTGATGATGATCAATTGATCATACAATTTATGAAAAGTTATGGGGCCTTTAAATATCAAGTAATAGTTGAAAAGGATTTTGAGTTTATGAACATAGATGACCCAGGAGAAGATGGCATATTATAGCTAAAATAGATTCATATACCTATGGGAATGGTGTCCTTAGAATTATATTTTTACATGGATACAAAAGCTCAAAAAAATAGTCTAAAGAGAATGAATCTAATATTATCAAAGAGATTGTTGGAACAATACAAAATATTTATTATGTTAATCTAGGCCTAAATTTCATTGAAAGTGAGAAATGTAAATTGAAGGGACTACTGATAGAATATAAATATGTGATAGTTTGGACATATGGATACTTTAATTTATCTAATATCAAATTCATCACACATATGATCCCATTGAAGCTAAAACACAAGGCCTTCAAGAAATGTCAGACGTTAGTAAATCTAATTTTAGAGCCCCTCATCTAGACAAAAGTTTATAAACTCTTGGATGATAAAATGTTGATACAAACTCCGTTCAATCAGATTGAACTTAATTCATCTTCCTTGATATACCTTTATAGTTTTAATTTTTTTTTTTTCAATACAATCACCATCCCAATTCATAACTCATTTATTTTAAATCATATTCTCTATATTGGTATATCTTTCCCATTTAGCATTCTACATGGGTCGCTAACTTAGTGCCTATTAGAAATAAGAATGGAAAAACCAAGTTGTTTGTCGATTTTAGAAACTTTAATAGAGCATCATATAAATATAACTACCCTTTTCCTTCTCTAGTTGAAGTAATCTAGATTTTCAGTGGATCTTAGATGATGTCCTTATTGGATGGATTCTTAGGATATAATCAAGTTCTAGTAGAAGCATAAGATAGAATGAAGACTAATTTTAGTACCAAGTGGGGCACTTTTACGTATAAAAAGATATATTTTGGCCTGATTAATGTAAGATAGACCTTCCATCAAGCTATGTAATTCACATGAAGGGGTTTTGTTATCAAGTGCATCATCATCTATATGGATGACCTCACAGTGTTTTTAAAGAACAAGGTTGATCATATAAATCATCTAAAAAAGGTTTTTGATAGATGCAAATGATATGGAATATCATTGAATCTAAAGAAGAGCATCTTTTGATTTACTGAAGGAAAACTATTAGGCCATGTTTTTACCAAATATGGGATTTCCATTGACCTAAAATAAATTGAGGGCATTTCTAAGATAATGCCTTCTAATAACAAGAAATAATTGAAGTATTTATTTGGAAAGATAAACTTTGTGAGTAAATTCATTTTTGGATTTGTATATATTGTTAAGCCATTGAATTCCATGTTGAAATAGGATGATAAAATAAAATGGACAACTAAATCTAGGAAGGCTTTTTAGGATATGAAAATTGTTATTTCTCAATCCTGAGTTTTAATTCATCCTAATTTCATGAAATATATATTTCTTTATTCATTTTCTTTAGAACACACCATAGTAGTGGCACTCATACAAAACTTAAATGATAAAAAACATTTTATTTCCTTCATGAGTATAATCTAAAATATGCAATATTCAAAAATAGATAAGTAGATATATGTACTGATCAAAGCTTTAAAAAAAATTTAAAAACTATATTTTGAGGAACAATATATATTTTATTATCTCATATCTAATCATCAATCTTACACTTACCAAAAATAATTGGTTGAGAGAAGAGGTAAGTGGATGAAAAAACTACAATCATTTGATCTTGAAATCAGATCAGATAAGATGGTATATGGCCAAGGGATCATCCAACTAATGACTAAGTAGATTCATCTATTCATATTAAATAAATAAATTCAATGAAAGTATCTCATGGTGAATGGTATGACCATGTCATCCATTACTTACACACATGTATGTGTCCCTTTGAGATTAACCAAGATCAAAGGTGAGACCTTAAGCTTAAATCAACCCCTTACATGATTAAAAAGGGATTTTTATAATGAAAGAACAATGAAGTCATCTATTTAAGGTGTGTGTCAAAAGAGGAAGTTACAGATATCTTGAATAATTTACATCATAAAATAGGTAGTAGACATACCTCAGGCAATGAAACAATGCATACAATCTTGAGAATGGAATACAACTAGCCTACATTTTTCAAATATATTTGTAATAATGTCATGACATGCCATGAATGTTAGGTATTTATAAAAAATGAATTACATGCTGGCATGCCTTTACAACCAGTCATTGAAAGATGACCCTTTTATCAATAGGATCTTGACTTTTTTGGAGTGATCAATCCATAATCCTCAATAGGACATAAGTCTATCCTGAAATCTATTGATTATTGTACCAAATAGAAGTTATATCCATGAATAATTCCAAATCCTAAAATGTGATCAATTTATGAGAAGAAAGCGTACTCACCAAGTTTAGGACTCTAATTTCCTCGGTTTATGACTATGGTCCAACATTTTAGTCAGTTGAATTTACATAATTATCCCATGATAACTAGATTATAATCAAGTTTTTATCAAATTATTACCATAAATGGAATGGAGATACATATTTCACCAACAAGAATATAATGGATGCCATTAGAAAATTAGCATAGCACAATCCTAGATAATAGCATTTATTATTGAAGTATGCACTATGGGTAGATAGAACAAGACGTAAGCAAGCCCTCAAGGCTTCATCTTTCTTACTAGTGTATGGACATCAACCATTTTTTTCTACTAGTTCATTAAAGAGTACATGGGATCAGATGAAAGAATCTAGTCTAGACTACTCAACATAGTTCAGATGGAATATGCATCAAATGAAGCATTACATAACTTCAGTGAGTACCAAGTCTTGTCAAAAAATGGTTTGAAAAAATATCAAAAATCAAGGCTTTTAGGATTTTAAACCTAGTGATTTTATGGGATAAGGAACATGAAAATAAAGGGTAACATGATAATTTCATTCTTTACTGGGCTATGCCATACTAAATATCTAAAATACTAGGTAACAATGCATTTTGTCTAAAGGAAATCTAAGGTAATGACCTCACTTTTAATATCAATGGATATTTTTTGAAACATTATTTATTGGCTACTCTAAATAGAGATAATTTTGAATGTGATGTGCTCCCAATGAACTCTAACAATAATGCTTAAGCAAATAATTAAATAATGGGAAAGAAAAACTATCAAGGCTAGATGAGACTCACAATTCACACTTCATATATTCTTAAAATGACACTCTTCATAATAAAATTCCTTCAACTCTTTAAAAACTCTACTTGAATACAAATCATACAAACCACCATATTTTACAAATGATTTCAAGTCCTTATATAGGAAAATAACCCAAATAACTCTAAACATATAAATCCACCTAAGAAACATGCCCTCCTCCACTTGCAAGAAATAAAGACAAGCTACAAATCATTCTTCACTAAGAAGGAGTAAACACAAACCTAAAAGCTTACACCACTAGAAAATAAAGACAAAACTAAAGGATAAAATACAATCTTCAATATAGTTTATCCACTCTTATCATATAATTAATAGTAGATCATGATGAGATCCTTTTTAAAGTGTTCCACTTTATCCTAGGTCCCGTCAGCATATGCAACATGGGTGGACAAATCTGAATAGTAAAAATTATTTCCCACTTTCATGAGCATTCAAAAAAGTAATGGATTCTCTTTTTCATGAAGATCAAGCCCACTATCAAGGTCCCCACATGAAATTCATCCCATGCCACCTAAGATGCATGAACAATGTTGGTGAGAACACCTCAACAGTGGATTGTGTCATCATGAATAGTGTTTGACACCTCATCAATGAATAGTATCAGCATTAAAAGAGTTTGACACCTCATCAATGAATGATGTCCTACCATCTCATGAGCATGAATAGTGATTATTTTTCTCCACATCAGAATGACTATGAGTTCACACATATAAATAGGAGTACATTGGGTTTTCTTATTTATAGTGTAGGTTTCCTAATTCCCTAGGTTAAATCTCTCTTGTTTTCCTAGAATAGTTTCCTATTTTTTATATTTTCTTTCATAGTTAGTTTTGTTACTTTCTAGACTAGTTTTCTTAAAACTATTGAATAGTTCAAAAAAATTGTTATGTTGGAATTATTGAAGACCCACCACAATAAATGAGATAACTCAAGAAGTGCATAATTGGCATCCACCATTATTTATTATTATAGTACTCAAGGTTTTATAATTGAGATACATGTTACTACTAGCATTGAATATGACTATGGTATAGTACTACTAACTTGTGGTATCAGGCCACTTCCTATGGGCTATTTCCTAATCTGTGAAGCTAACATTGGTTGAACTAGAATGCTTATTCTCATTTTCTATGTTATTGAACTAGCACCCAATGGTCTAGAGGTATCCTCACTCAAATCTTCATAAGGATAAACTTGTTGAGGTACAAAATTATACTCCAAATCTGTAAAATGGTCAAAGTTTATGTTTATAATAGGGTCAATTATCACTATTATTTCTTCCTATGGAGGATCTACGCATGATCTTGCACTAAAAATTTAAAGGGGTAGGCACTTCTAGTACATCTTATGTTACCAAATTCTATATTGACCCAATGCATACTTCACCCATCAAATGTTAAGCATGATCTACAGATTCATTGCTTCTCTCTTCCTTCTATTAATGCAACTCAATAGATCCTTCCCCATGTCCTTCCCACTCACTATAGGTTCTCTCAGCACTTCCAAGTTTTAGATATTCCATCAGCATGCACCTTCTCTTGTTATAAGTCTATTTTTTGAGCTCTCAAATGTCAATCTACTTATCCCCTTACATTGCACCTCACTCACACATCCCTTTCTTCCGTGTTTCACTGATCATACATGAAAATATTTTATCCTTCAATTCTTATGATTTTAAATTCATAATACACCATCATTTTCTTAAGTTCTATGCCAAATTATTTCATAAATGTGCCTTTAGGCTCATGAAAGAATTGATACTCTACTTCTTCAGGGTAGGAGTTGTTGATACTACAAACTCAAGAATGTAACTATTCATAGCTCCTTACCACCATCTATCTCTAGCTTTAGTCTAAGTGGTGTCAAGGTTCTCAATATTTTCTAGGTGCTCTTTTTTCCACTCAAGGCACTATCCATAACTCTACCTTATGTGAGTCACATAAGCAACCGACCATTAGTAAACATGCTCAGGTAGTTTGTAAAAGAAGACCTCATATAGAACATCATAGAGGTTGTTCTAGACCCACTTCCTTGGATTCTATTATTTATAGGATGGATGCTTTAGTACAAAGCTATATTTCACCTATTGCATCTAGCACTTGATGTTATCAAAGGAGATTCAAAGCATTATTTTATCACACCATTGTAGTAACAAAGCTCAACATGGGTCCCAATAATAAAACCAAATGTTATAGATATTTAGGGGTCTCAATTCATTCACTATCAAGCACTTATTTAGTTATCCAAGTTGGTTCTAGACTTTTTACAACTAGGCACAAATATGGAATAATCCTATAGTGCCCTTAGTGCTCAACATTTGTCACTCAAATGAATTGGAATCAATTAACATAAGGTGCAATCCTTATGCACTCACTTGAAGCACAACAAAGAAATAATTGAGTTCTGTGTTAGATTAATTGTGTTATGGTATAACTCATTCTTCATAGGACTTGGTCATTGCTATAATGGTGTTTGTAATTTTATTAGTAAAAACCATTTTTGGACTAAGCTAATGGTCTATAGGTGCAAATACTCTTAGGGGAGCTCATTTTGGTCATAGAGGCATAAGCTTATATTTGGTGGTTCTATTATTTCAATGATGTAAATCTTTATCTTATTGGGGTTAGCACCATTTGACATTAAGATGGGTCAATGTGATTGCTTTAGATCAAAGTTTTATGTTTAAGTTAGTGCCTTAGGCATAGATATCATTACTTGGCATAGGGCCTTTCCTATACTTAGTATTCCCACATAATATGATTACATCATCATAAATTATAGAGATTCTATTAATGCTCTGAACTAGAAATCTATTTAAACATCTCATTCATATATTCAACTAACCATTATACTTATTGTAAATGTTGTGTAATTCAATATTGAGGTGAAAAACATTCAATCAAGAGGCACCATGAATTACAACAACCGATCTTCATTTACTTATTGTTTAAAATATAGAGTATAGTTCATATTACAAAAATATATTAAATGATCATCTAAACTAATACACATCCTAGTGGCTCACAAGAAAGCTTAGGCACTACAAGGAGGAGCCTCAAAGACAACTATGGTAATCCTTAAATTCAAAGTCAATCGAATTACTACTATCTAAAACCAATTTTATAGAACTTCACTACATCAAATTTGCATCCCATCTCACTAGTTTTAGCTCAGCTTTATAGCACTTAGGATCATCCTTGTGCTAGGGTGGAAGGTACACATTGAGTGTGGAGCTAGAGTTTTAGCAATCATTTCATCAGTTGTATTACTTTACACCCTTCATATTCTGATATCCACATGTTATAACTCTTTGAAGATACCCAAGCCATCATAGAATTATTTATCCATTGAAGTGTATGTCAAGTTGGTATGGATCCATACTTAGATGAATTAAGGGGCCAACAGTATTGATTATGAGAATTTTGTCTCATAAGGGACTTTATCCCACAAAAATTAACTTAAATTGACTTGATTCCACATGAAGATCAACAAAAAGAGGTGGTTGGTTGTGCATAGGTCAAGAAATAGACTTGCATTACTATAACCACACTTATTTGGTTTATTTAAATATAAAACTAGGGTTAATCAAGTCACTAAAATTGAATTTTTATTTTAAAAAATTACATATATATACAAAAAAAATATGCAATTCAGATGTTTGTAATTAATGCATTCTTGAATTTGTGAATCAATATTCTCTCAACTCTCATTATAATATTTATGTTATGAGTTATTCATTTAATTTAATTTAGGCAGATTTAAAATTGTTATAAATTTCATTAATCAATCTTGAAGACCCTGCAAAACAACCATCATTTTTTCTAAAATGAACACCAAGATGTAAAAGGTACACCTTAAAAATCTTAGGATCAATATTAAAATATTAAAACTAACTAATAAAATTAAATTTAAAAATACTTAGTATTCCCACATAATATGATTACATCATCATAAATTATAGAGATTTTATTAATGCTCTGAACTAGAAATTTATTTAAACATCTCATTCATATATTTAACTAACCATTATACTTATTGTAAATGTTGCGTAATTCAATATTGAGGTGAAAAACATTCAATCAAGAGACACCATGAATTACAACAACCGATCTTCATTTACTTATTGTTTAAAATATAAAGTATAGTTCATATTACAAAAATATATTAAATGATCATCTAAACTAATACACATCCTAGTGGCTCACAAGAAAGCTTAGGCACTACAAGGAGGAGCCTCAAAGACAACTATGTTAATCCTTAAATTCAAAGTCAATCGAATTACTGCTATCTAAAACCAATTTTATAGAGCTTCACTACATCAAATTTGCATCCCATCTCACTAATTTTAGCTCAACTTTATAGCACTTAGGATCATCCGCATGCTAGGGTGGAAGGTACACATTGAGTGTGGAGCTGGAGTTTTAGCAATCATTTCATCAGTTGTATTACTTTACACCCTTCATATTCCGATATCCACATGTTATAACTCTTTGAAGATACCCAAGCCATCATAGAATTATTTATCCACTGAAGTGTATGTCAAGTTGGTATGGATCCATACTTAGATGAATTAAGGGGCCAACAGTATTGATTATGAGAATATTGTCTCATAAGGGACTTTATCCCACAAAAATTAACTTAAATTGACTTGATTCCACATGAAGATCAACAAAGAGAGGTGGTTGGTTGTGCATAGGTCAAGAAATAGACTTGCATTACTATAACCACACTTATTTGGTTTATTTAAATATAAAATTAGGGTTAATCAAGTCACCAAAATTGAATTTTTATTTTAAAAAATTACATATATATACAAAAAAAATATGCAATTCAGATTTTTGTAATTAATGCATTCTTGAATTTGTGAATCAATATTCTCTCAAATCTCATTATAATGTTTATGTTATGAGTTATTCATTTAATTTAATTTAGGCAAATTTAAAATTGTTATAAATTTCATTAATCAATCTCGAAGACCCTACAAAACAACCATCATTTTTTTCTAAAATGAACATCAAGATGTAAAAGGTACACCTTAAAAATCTTAGGATCAATATTATAATATTAAAACTAACTAATAAAATTAAATTTAAAAATATGTACTAAATGATAAATCCTTTAACATTAATTCTAATTCTATTATCCAGAATCTCTCTAATTTTTTATATATTTTAAAATAAAAATAAATAATAAAATAACTCATAATTAAATATAAGTTTTAATTAATATACATAAACATGTTCAATTTTAAAACCCTTTTATTGCACATTATAATTTCAGTAATGTGTGAGATTGATCACATCGTCACTTCCAGTCTACCATTCAAAATAACATTAATAAACATTAATTTTGTTGGTTTTAATCTTGTTTCACTTGAGCTTTTATTTTGTGCCCAACATTCAAAATATAATTAACTAAATATGTTGTTCACATTGGTTAAATATATGAGTCTTTTTATATAAAAAAGTCATAAATTGCATAGCTTTGTATCATCTTTGATCAAACATCCATGAACATAGAAGCCTCAGACTAATCATTAATCAATTTCTATAATAATCATCATTTCATTGTATAAACTTTCTTTTTATCTATTTTTCCAACAATAAAAACACAACTACAGAGCTACACAATTCTTAGCATAATCCATGACTTTGTTCTTTGGTCTATTTTTGTCTTGTATTTACAGCCTCATAGTCTGGCAAATGTGATATTAGACTCAAAAAGCACCATATTATTCATTTAATGTGCTATATTGTTTTCTAATGATGTATTATATAGTAATAGAGGCTTCTTGTTTTTCATTTTTAATCCTTCCAATAATGTTCTAAGCCAAATAATCAAAATATATTGAACATAGCTAAAATATGATCGTCCTATCATACTATTTAATTTTCCATAACATTTTGATTAGTCATTGATTAACTTATTTTTCAACCCTGATAAGTTGATATTCCACATAAATATCTTTAGTAAAACCCTGATCTTCTTATATTTATAGGGTTTATCTTCTTTTTGTCTTGGTAGGAACAAAACAAAGAGAAATGTGAATTTTGATTGTTAAGTTATCATGTGTATGTCTCTCTATATATAGAGAGAGAGAGTGTGTGTGTGTGTTTGAAATAAGTTAAAAAGTTTATATTGAATATTTTTAAATAGGCCTTTGACATCTTAAAAAAAATTATTTGACAGTCTAACCATTTTTTTCATTTCCTACAAAGTCATTGATGTGAAATTGTGACATTATACTATAAATCCATAATATTACTTATAAGTGTTTAATCCTAAAAAGTATCTAGATTGGAGTTATCAAGGGTTAAATGGGTAGAAAGAGTTTAGGGCACAAATATTATAAAATATCTTTAAATCAGGGCAATTAAGTGATAAAACTCAGATAAATATATATTGAATCTATTAATCTGAGTAGGCTAAAAATAGTAAGTACAACTATGCTAGATTTGGAAATGACAAAGAAATAAGGTACTTAGTTATAATGCTAATGAAATTCTAAATATGGAATAGGTAGGAGGTAAACTGAAAGATAATTTTGGAAGAGTCCCCAAATTTTGGATTGAGTCCATATGGGATTATGGGCACTAGCATCAGTCTAGGTTAATTGCATCGATACTACTATCTGAAACTAATGTATGTATTCTATACAAAATACTTATTGAAAAAGGATGTGAACACCTAAATGCTTTTGGGTTTGTCTTCACCTTCACTCTGGTGTTCTTAGATCTAGGTCAAGGATTGTCACTCCTAAAACACTAGTTCTTCATCTTCATGATGACCTTGGGGGAAAATGGTTTAGTAGACACACAATGTCAAGCTGGCCCCAAAGAACCCACTGTCAATGAGAATTGTTTACATAGTTAATACTTTGAAGTGGACCTCAAACTAATGTAGTTCTTCCCTACATGTTGGCTTCTGTGTGAAGCATGCAATATTTATTTTAAAAAATTACAATAGTGACCTACCTTGTAACTTGTTAAATGTAGCTCTTGGATTGTTCCTTTAGTATTTTAGACTTGTCTATGTGTTGTCCCTACAAATAATATGAAAATAAGAGAAAATATGAAATATTTGCTCACTTCAATGCTTGATTGAATGTCTTTTTTAAGTCTTTTGCTAAGTAGGTAAGAAGTTTCTAGGTGATGAATGAATGAAAATTTGATTTTGAATTTATATCAATTCGTTTAGAAAGATAACTCATATTAAAACACTTAGATTGGACATTAAGATAAATTTTATTTAAACATTATATGAATTTAATTAAATGAATACTTGTTTTAGAGCAAAACACTTGCATCAATGTAGGTGTCTATCTTAGATGCTAGTGTCTAGACAACAGAAAAGTGGGTATAGGCTCAAAACTTATAGAGATAGAAGATAAGAATTTTTTAAGCATTTTAGGTAACATAAAACCTATTTGAGTCATCAACATAAGACTAGTCAGACCAATAAATAGGCTAAAAAACATAAGATAGAGTAGATGCAATATTTTAGAAAGTGAGAAAGGCCCAAAACTAAGAGGAACAACAAATATCTATGTTTTTCAGATGTAAAAAAATGGGGTGATATATAATCCAAAAATAATGTTTACATTTACCCCCCTTTATTATAGTAATGAATTTATTAGTTTAAAGAGAAGGAATGCATACATGAGTGTGTATAACACACTTTTCTTTTGTTTGAGTCCAATTTGAGTGATTTATTGGTGATTGACCTACAACCCAAAGTATGTTATAGACATAATTAGTTTATATAATTTAGAATTGATTGCATTTGAAATGATTGAAGTTAAAAGAGCAAGGTTTTTTAGTACACATATGTATGGATGTAACTATCTTGCCTATTCAAAATTAGATTTGGAGTATGTATCATCATAAGGCTCTGAAAATAAGATTAGGAAAAGCATGTATAAATATAAAAAGTACATATATGTAAATAAATAGAGAGAGATAGAGAGATTAGAAGGCACATGCCCCCAACATTAGTGAAATTATGAGTTGTTATCTAGAAGTTGATATTAGCACAATCATGCAACCCAATCATACTTATACCTAGTAAGTATAAGAGAATAAAGTCAATTCATTCTATTAAATTAGTAAGACTAGATGATACAATTAATTCCAAACTAAAAACTTGGCAAGACTGAGTGATTTAATCACCTCAACAAAACCAAAAGCGAACCAACTACTGTAGTAGATTATCATAATACAATCCCTAAATTTACATCCTAGTGGGTGATGATAATACCTGAGAATGTTTTTAAATCTGAAACTAATTTGGATTTCGTAATATTAGGTGCATATTGCATAACATATGCACCTTAGATATATTTCTTGCTAAAACTATATATAATAATGGTACAAATGTATAAAATTCTATCACAAATATGAATCTGAATTATATAACTATGTACTTTCACCAATTCAAAAATTGTTTTTTAAGTGTGGAGAAGTGATTTCAAAGCATTCCCTCACTATATATGGATAAACCTAAAAACTAAAATAAGTACCAATGTGGAGGACACATTTCCAAAACATGCCCCCACTAACTCTAGGTGTGTTGAATATTTAATAAGTGTGGAGAACATGATTCTAAAGATACCCCCATTGAATCTAAAAGCTTTGAATGTGTGGAAGCCATTCCTATATGACATGCATTCACTAAATATAAAAACTGATATAGGTACTAAATATTAAATAAGTGTGAAGAACAAGCTTAAAAAATATGCCTCCATTGAATCTGAAACTATGAATTTGGTAAATTCATGCCTATATGACATTCCTCCACTAATATTCTTCATATTGAGGTGAGATGAGAATAGAAACTAGCAATTACCTCACCTCAAAAGGATAAGATAACTATATAATTTGTGAATGCAACCATGGATCATATAGAAGAATATGTCTAGATAAATATATCATTAAAGTGTATAGAACAATGTGATCACATGAAGGCCTAAGATGCATAGTAAATATCATGGTAATATCTAGATAGTAATAATACAATCTCAACAATAAAATCAAGCACATACACAAGATCACCCAAAATGAAGTCAAAAGTGTAACAACATTGTTGGGTTAGACATAGAAATACTATTTTTTTTTTACTTTAACACATACCAAATATAAATTATACTACAATAATATATAGAGATCATAATAAATACACATGGCTATAATATAAACAATCATAATATTGATCTCTAATATCATGAGAGTACACATTATAATACAAATATAGAAAGTAATTACATTAACTCAACTATAACTGAAACAAGTCTACAACCATCATTATTGATTTATAATAACAAGTAATTATAATTATTCATGATAATACTCAATGATAAATACAATAAAATATGATGTACATATAGATACATAGATCCCTAGAGCATGTTTTCCTTAGACTCTCCAATATTTATAGTAATATCAAGTGTCATCTCAATAGTAGTACTATTGTAGAGAGGAAGAGCAACATCTAAGTGATTTTTCACACCAACCACAAACCAATGATCCCCTACACAATCTCCCATAATGAAATGATCCTCCATAGATAAATAAATAGTGATGGCATTGGAATTTAGAGAGACTAGTAAGTACTTATATGTTCGATGATTCTAAACTAAATATGTAGTATATCATAGAAATCCATTATATTTCAAGATATCATAAAAAAATGTGAACCATACTCATAAATTGATCATGTCTCAATAAACATAATTTTCTCAATATTTTATAAATAATAAATAATAATGATCTAAATCAATTAAATTCATACACACTACTTGATTTGACTGGCTTTATCTATCATTATGAGACTAGTAAGCCAGTGAAAACAATCTCACTCCTTACCTCGAATCAATAATGTAGATTATTCAAATATAACTCAACCACTATATTCATTTAATTTACATCTTATTCACAAATAAAATCAAATTAAATGCTAAACATAGTAGTAATCAAAGTATACAATTATTCTGTCAAATGTATGAATGAATCTTACATTATTTCTATTCCATACCAGAAATAATGACTACAGTCTATACCACCTGGGTAAAACATAGATAACTATATATTTCAATAACTATAATTTTGTTTGAAACATAATACACCTATGATAAGCCATAATACCATAGTCTAGTATTATAAGACATATCTACTAGTTTTCCTTAAACAATCATATAAAGTAGTCTTAAATACATGAAAACTTAATATTGATATAAGTAACTATATATAATAAAGCAAGTCATCATTTCCATATAACTCAATGACATACCAACATAGATTTTGTTAAACTTTTAAAGTTTTCATGTATAAACATATAAGTATTACTAATTGTACAATACACGCTATCCACAGTAATAAATAGTGTATATATAGTAAAATAGTCAATGTAGATATGAATTTATGTATAATAATTATAGTATTTACCATCCAAATTAAAAAAAAATATATATTATAGTACCTTATGATATCCCATATTATCATAAGTTCCCAACTACATAACAACACATAATTCAAACTTATGATTTTCAAAGCTCAACTGATCCATGTAGATAATTACAAACAATCATAAAGAATTAAATCACTTGGGTTTACCCTACATTAAAATTAATACAAACATACTAAAGCACCATAACATATAAATATTCATCATGATGTACCATAATATACTAAGTATAGCTAAACATTTATACATAATAACACACTTATAGTATGTAATGCACACAACTATTTCATACTTAATACATATGGCTAATGGGCATTCATATTATTAGTAGTGAGTTAGATAATTCATAACCCATTATGATTGTTCATTTTAATGACTCGTTATTTCTAGGAGACTGTTTCAAAGGTTATAGTTCTTGATTTCTATGTAGCTTAATAACTTATTCAAATCATCTAATTAACTATAGGTATAATCCCTATATATTAGTATTTGCACATCTTAATGTGCATTACATGTAGGTATTCTAATGCTATGTGGTTTTTAAACCATGTTTTAGTGTTTTAATCAGAACTACCAAGCATAAAAATTAAAAAATGAAGTAGTTATAAATACATAGAACACACTTTGCATACAATAACTATAAAAACCAAAACTTCATTTTCTCAAAACACAAGTAATCCATTTTACAACTAGTTTATATTTGAGGGTTTACAAGCAGTCATTTGCTATCTTTAATCAATCTTTTTAATTTTTTGTTAATATTTCTCTCAAGAATATTAACTAAATAAATTTACTCCTATGGCTATAATTATGCAATTAGTCACAACTTAGTACAATGTCACATACCATGTGATAGGTTTTCTTATATCAAATAATCCAAAAGTTTTGTTAGTTTTCATCCATAAAAAGAGGTAGTTATGTTTTACCCATTCAATTCCATTTACACATGGATATGGTCATCTATAAAATAATGACTAAGAATCTGGTTTTGTTTTACAAATCTCAAAACTAGATATCAATTTCAAGATTTATGTCCACCAAATTTAATTCCTTATATAAATCAAGATTATGAATTCCATCTAAGTTTTATTTAAAAGATGTTTAAATATAAATTTCCCTCTAATAACATTTCTATTGGCAAAGACCAATACCCATATATGAGGTATTTATTAACTTGTTTTTTTCAACTATGTTTCAAAGTCTATACCACATGATTAAATAATAATATATGTCTATTTATGATTATAATAGTTTCTAATCTTCTTACTTATTTTAGACATCTCTTTTTAGATTAAATGAATACATTATTGATGCCACTCAAATATAGTCTTTAAAGTTAAGTATAAATTCTCCTAAGTATTGAAATAATCTTAAACAAAGCCTACTATTTAGCATTGTTTAAATAATTAGCTTTTTGTTTTATTACTAAGCACATAAAGGATAATAAACATTTATTTATATAGTTTATTCTGAAATTGATTATTTTGGTTGAAATGGGGTGATGCCTCATTTAGATAACAACCATCCTCTAATATATATTTACTAATTATAGAAGACTAGTTATACATATATCTAGATTGTATAATTTATACAATATAAAATCATATTATTTTATTATATTTATAGAATATTGTACATCACCCATTTCAGAGTATAACTAGATTATCAAACAATATAAAAAATTTCAAAAGAGTCGACACTAGATAGTATAAATCCTATTCTCAAAGCATATAATCTCATTTGTAGTAGGGTGACGCCTTAATATATTGAATTTTATTCTAAATCAAAGCATACTAGACCAATTTAATTTTGATCTAAGAAACTAGACAAACCTATAGTAAGTGATGCCTCAAGAATATAAGAATGTAGTATGTATAACCCAAAATAGAGCATATTCAAAAGTCAACACCTTAACCATAAATTTCAAACTAATTTGTCCCTTTGCTAACATCAATTAATATCACTTACATAGGCCGTAATAGAAATATTATTTTAGATCTATATTTTTTTAAATTTTGCTACACATTTCACTATCGTCATACACTATTTATTTCTACTATCACCATAAAAGTATAACAAAAAATACATATTGACACTACATATAGTCCATATATCACCATATGGCATTCAACTTCATGTAAACTTACTGCTACACACACACACACAAATATATATATATATATATATATATATATATATATATATATATATATATATATATATATATATATATATATATATATATATATATATATATATATATATATATATATATATATATATATATATATATATATAAGTTGGGAAGGGTGATGCTAACTGAATAACCAGACTATTTTTTGAAAGAACATATAGAGGGTGTAAGGGGAAATAGACACCCTACATAATATATTCTACTCCAAAACATATAGTCTACCCTATAATAAGGCAACACCTTGATTCGTGCATTCACTTTATAGAGCATAAGTAATTTAGATGTCAAATTAAATCTATATACTTAGCTGGCATATGTATAAGCAACTTTTCATCAATATAGTATTTATACATGCCAAAATAATATGTATAGTTTGTAGTCATATACCCCAAATCCTTTTAACACCAGACGCCTTCTTTCTATATAAAAAACATAGACTCTGTACTATATAAATTGATAGCGTTATAGTGATTAAAAGTGTAATTGAAAATTAGTATCTTAACATCTTATGGCATTAACCTAATGTCATCAATTTGATTTATATAAAAATAGTACATAATTTTATGAATCCACGCCCTAAGCAGGTGTTAATGGAATTTGTGTATATCTATATTTTATTCATTTCTTACATAAATTTAATTATAACTACACCTACATGGCATTCTCCATCTCATTTTTCCTAAAATCATGTTCCTTACTTCTTCTCTACGCTTCTCTCCAAAGTTGTTCCCTTCTTGCCTAAACTATCCAAAATTCTTCTACAATTTTTTCTCTTAAATAAAAAATAAATGCTAATTTATTTTCCAGATTTTTGTTTTTGGCTTTCCTTTTATTTTTATCTTTTTAGTTTTGCTAATTTTAAGACATTTAATTCTTTTTTTGTTTTTCTATATTTTTAATTTGTTTCTATTTTTTCCTAATTTCAATGGTTTTTTTTCTTTTTTAGAATTTTTTTTTTTTTAATATTTTAATATGAAATTATAATTTCAAATTAAATTAATTTAACATTTAATTACACTTTATCAATTTAATAGTAAAATCATAAATAGCCCTATTTAATTTTACCTTTATTAAATTTACTTCTATTTGTATTTATGGCATATCATGTTAAGCAAACAAGGAATTTGTTTCTATAATTTACCTACTTAGGAAATCATAGAAAATAAAAATTTAAACAAACATCAAAAGCAACCATTTTAAAATTTATTTTATACCATGATTAATTATTGTAGGAATACAAGGTTTCAGTAGCTCTCGATCAACTTGTGGTGTCTCCATCTATATCATCCTCTCCAATGATGCTCCTCTGGTATGCTTGAGAGATGAATTCTCTTATATCCACCTCACAACATGTAGGTAATTAGATCATATCATATGATAATCATAAAATAATAATACACAATTGAAATAATACATTAATATGCTTAAATTATAAATGCATATATAAATTAATTTATAATAAACAATCATATATTATCATCTAACTAAAAAATATTCTATTATTCCATAATAGCATAAATCTCAAGCTTAATTAAAAATATAACCAAATATGAATTTGTTAATTATAGATATCTATAGATAACCTAACAAGCTTCTCTGGTGAAGAATCGAGACGTAACATTCTTCTCCCTAAAGATAGTAATTGTTTCAGATAAATTTTATTTACAGATAAGTTCTCAATAAAAGACATTTATTAACAAAGCAACAATGTGATATATAATATCGAACTAAGCAAATAATTAGGAAATTACCTGTAAAACTCACCATGATTCCTTCAAATTTATTTATTCCTAAGTATTGGTCCTAAAATACCATATTCAATGGCATCTCAAAAATTATCAAACACGATTATGAGTATTATTTACTCTAACTAATTCTATCATGACCACCTTAGGGTCCATAATCATCAACATAAACCTATATACTATAGGACTGACCACTTGTATTACCTTGAAGGGTCTCATATATCTTAATAAAAGTTTTACTGACTTCATAAGAGCACACAAGATCATCATGCAAGCCAAAATAAATGACAAATAAAAGTTCCATAAAAACCTCCATCCCTCAACACATCTCCCTAACTTACAGAGTGTTTTTCTCATTACAAAGAAAAGTATTTAAGGAATCTAGAAAAAAATAATATATATAATTTAAAACTATCACTAATCCACGTAGCTTCAGATAAGTATAACATGTCAATATTGTCACTACTCCACGTAGCTCTTGACAAGTATGATGATGAATAAGAATTGAAAATATTTCATTTGTAATGTATATCAAAATTATAGAATATCTATTCAAAGTATACATGTGTATAGCTATAAGACTAAATTTGATAAATTTTGCTTATCAAATTTTAGATAAACAAAACATCTCCTTACTTGCTAACCGAGAACACAACAAGTTAAAGGTTTATTCCAACCCCTAGATTGACAAAATGTTATGCACATCCTATACCCTACTTTCTTCTGACAAAAGGTATAAAAATATCTCCTTAAAATAACATGCATTAGTCAAAATAGATCAATATCAATCTATTCAAGGATAAATAATAACATAGTAACTCTAATCATCTTATATAAAATTTAATATATATCAAGGTTTCACACCTTAGGTTTTCTAAAATCATAAGTTAGATAAAGTGAAAGTTATCATCTTAAGAACCCTTACTTACCTTCCCAAAGTAAATAGAAAACACCACAAATCAATGTTGCCCAAACACTACCTACTTACCAAATCTTGTAATTATGGTATCTCAATCTATTTTCACAACTAGAAGAGAGATATGCCAACCATAAATATGTGTCCATCCATCCAATCTTAAAACTTCTCTCTCACCAAGATTAGAAAACATTCTCCACAAATTTCAAGGGAATATAGTCAAACAAAATTTAGAAATAATTCCCATTTAAGATAATACTAAATCAACATCATGTATATGAGACTCCTTTCAGCATCATCATAATAATGTCAAAAGAGAATAATATAATAAAAACTCTCCTCTATGCTAACTAAAAGAGATGACACTTCTTCCTAAACCACATATCTTAAGAGTGCAATTTCCATAAATAAACTCCTAATACAGTGGAATTATCAAGAAACACAATAACACTCTACTAAGAATATTTCCACTACCCTAAGTGGTACTAAAAAATGGTCTATGAGATTTTCCACTTATAGGATTTATGAATATATACATAAAACTAAAGCAAATACATTTTAAAATTGAAGCAACCCAAGCTTATTAAACACTCACAAAACTCAAATAAAAATATTACTTGATAATCAACAAGGACATAATCATACTCGAGGTGTTTGATTTAAGTGATCAAACTATGGTAGAAAGATTTTTTTTAAAACTCATGAACTATGTTATATACCCATCTACCCAAGACTCAATTATAACCATCACCTTTGGAACACTTGATAAAATGATCTTATAAACAACTCAAAAGGGTACAAGTGCTCTTAAGGATACACACTCAATGGTCCATAAATTTTATGAATGTCACAAAAATCCAATCATGGTGTAACATGGTTTCGTACTGAGACACCACAAGTCCAAATTCTAGTGTAAAGCTTCATGTCACTAGGTTCACAAGACACAAAAATGGTAATGGACACATTGGGTCCTAGAGTTTGAGCCACAACTCTAATACTACATGTAATAATACCATTGGATTAGACATAGAAATACATAATTTTTTTTAATTTAATACATATACCAAATATATATTACACTATGAGAGTCTATAAATACCATAAAAATACACATTATGATAACATAAATAAGCATAATACATCACATAATATAGATCTTTAATATCATGAGAGTATATGTCATAATATGAATACATAAAGTAATTACATTAACTTAGTTACAACTAAAACAAGTTTACAGCCATCACTATTTATTTACAATAATAAGTAATTACAACTTTTCATGACAATATTCAATGATAAATACAATATAATACAATCTAAATATAGATACATGGCTCCTTGGAGTATGAGTTCCTCGATGTCTCTAGTATCTATGGTAATCTCAAACATTATCTCAATAGTAATACTATTATGGGGAGGGAGAGCATCATCTGAGAGCTTTTCACATAAACCACGAATCAAAAATCTCCCATGAGGGAATGGCCTTCCCTTCATGGATGAGTAGATAGTGACGATGCAAGAATGTAGAGAGACTAACAATTACCCATATGTAGTATGATTCTAAACTAAATATGTAGAGTATCATAAAAACCCATTCCATTTTAACATATCGCAAAAAAAAATGAACCATACTCATGAAATAATAATATTTTACTAAACATACTTTGGCCTAAATTTTTACAAAAAATAAATAATGATGATCTAGATCAATCAAATTTATATAAACTATTTGATGGGACTGCATTTATCTATCATTGTGGGACTAGTAAGCTAGTGAAGTCCATCTCACTCTTTACTCTGAATCAGTAATGCAAATTGGTCAAATATAACTCAAACACAAGATTCATTTAATTTACATCTTATTCACATATAAAATCAAACCAAATGTTAAACATAAGAGTAACCAAAGCATATATTTATTCTATCAAATGTATGAATGAATCTTACATTATTTATATCTCATACTAAAAATAATGACTATAGTCTATACCACCTAGGTAAAATATACATAACTATAGATTTCAATAACCTCAATTTATTTCAAAACATACTACACCTATGATAACTCATATTACCATAGTCTAGTATTCTTAGACATAACTACTAATTTTTCATAAACAGTCATATAAAATAATCTTAAATACATATAAACTTAAGTGTTATACAAAAAAGTAAGTCATCGTTTCCACAAAACTCAATAACATACCAACATAGCTTTTTCAAACTTTTAAAGTTTTCATTCACATATGTACAAGCCTTACCAACTGTACGACACACACTACCCACAGTAATAACCAACATGTATATAATAAAACAATCAATGTAGATATAAGTTTAGGCATTATAATTATAGTGCGTACCATTTGGATACAACATATTTTTATACTATAGTACCCTATAATATCCTATAATATCATAGGTTCTCAACTACATAATAACACGTAAAATAAACTTATGACTTTTGGGACTTAATTGATCTATGCAAATAATAAAAATAAAAAATAAAAAATTACATCACCTAAATATACCTCAAATTAAAATGCATACAAGCATACCAAAGTACCACAACATATAAATATGCATCACAATGCACTATTATGCACTAAGTATAGCTAAATACTTATACATAATAACACATGCATAGTATGTAATGCACATAAGTATTTCATACTTAATACATATGATTAAGGGTCATTTATATTATCAATAGTGATTCAGATAATACGTAACCCATTATGATTGTTTACTTTAATGACTCATTTCTTTTATGAGACTGTTTAAAAGGTTATAGTTCCTAAATTCTATGGAACTTAATGATTTATTCAAATCATCTAATAAACTATATGTATAATCCCTATATACTAGTAATTGCACATCCTTGTATGCATCACATGTAGGCACTCTAATGCTATGTTATTTTAAAACCACAAGTTAGTACTCTAATCATAATATTTATAAATACATAGAACTTACTTTGCATATAATAGTTAGAAAAACTAGAACTTCATTTTTACGAAACATAAGTAATCTAATTTTATAACCAATTTATATTTTGAGGGTTTACAAGTAACTATTCACTATCTTTAATCACTCCCTTGAATTTTTCTTTAATATTTGTTATGAGAATATTAACTAAATAAATCTACCCCCATGGTTCTAATTATTAAATTAGTCATTACTTATTACAATGTAACATTTCTTTTGTCGGGTTTTCTTATATCAAAGAATCTAAAAAAATCATTAATTTTAACCCACAAAAAGAAGTAGTTACATTTTATCCATTTAGTTATATTTACACATGGTTATGTTCATCTATACAATAATGACTAAAAATATGGTTTCATTTTACCACTCTCAGCAATAGATATCAATTCCAAGATTTATGTCCACCAAACAATAAAACTCTAATGTTACTGAAGCTAATATGAAAATTGATTACAAGACTTGAAATTTTATAACAAAACCTAGATTGAATTCCTTATATAAATCGAGCTTAGGAATTTCATCCGATTCCCACTTCAAAAGATGGTTAAATATAAATTTCCCTCTAATAATGCTTCGATTGGCAAAGTTTGATACCCAATTATGAGGTATATATTAACCTAATATTTTTTTACTACATTTCAAGGTTTATACCACATGATTAAGTAATAATTTTGATCTATTTATGATTATAATAGTTTATAATCTTCTTACTTATTTCAAGCATCAATTTTTTGATTAAATGAATACATTCTCGATGCCACTCAAATATACTCTTTAAAGTTAAGTATAAATTCTCCTAAGTATTCAAATAATCTTAAACAAAGCCTACTATTTAGAATTATTTA